>NDGM011042735.1:0-23587 GCA_002564305.1 Octomys mimax | reverse complement strand
AAAAAAGAAAGAAGGAAGGACATTGAAAATGCATGTGCAGCAAGGTTACACAAGCAGTAGTTCACCATACTAATAAACACCTGGAAGGTGATGACTACCATTCTGATAACCAAAGGTAACTCATATTAATCTCATGAATAAATTTAGTATTAAAATATTTATAAAAGATTTTATTTTCCTGTAATATGTACATATAAATTTTTAGAGACTAAATCCTTCGAGAATTGAGGGACTGAGAACCTCTGATTGTGATAAGCAATGTGGAAGATAAAAATACAAGCCAGATACATTAATAAAATAACTACAAGTTAGGGCCAGGGAGATGGCTCAGTGGAATAAACGCTTCCCTGGGAAATGCAAGGGTCTGAGTTCAATCCTCGGTTCCACCAAAAAAAAAAAAAAGAACTACAAGTTAGACACAACTTTTGTTTTGAATGTGAAATACAGTTGAGTTCTCCATACAATTCAGAGTACTCTACATCACTGATATCTAGAGATATATTTTGTCATCAAGTAACTGAGTTCAAGTAACACTCTCTATTAAATGATTCTCAAACCTTAATTGAGATAATAATTCTGAGAACCAGTTTCCTGCTTTTTGTTTTAAAAGAACAATATCCCTATGATGAATATGATTATGCCCTATATACTACAAATAAACTTTATTTTAAAAAAATAAATAAACTATGTACAAGGGAAAAATCCTAATAATAGATGATAAAATCTACCCTAGAGAAAAATCAGAAGGTCAGTTAAGTAAAACACAGGGGATTCCTTGGTAAGATGCTCAGCAAACACAGATATTTCTCTCGAGACTAAGGATTCCAATAATATTTGGACTAGAGAATGGATATGTTGCACCCTGACAGAAAATTTGTCTACATTTTGTCCATGTCAAAAGACTCTGCTGGAGGCTGAGATTAAAGGTAGAGAATTAATTAATCTGGTAGAAGACATTCTGAGGCAGCCCAGCATTCAGGTTGTGATATGGACATTGCTGGCTGATTTTAGTCAGATCTTTAGTCAAATTGCTAAGATTTGTGCCTAGACGTGCAGTCACGGGAAGGGCTTCCTATTTTGTGATAAATTCATAATCCAGTGCTGGAATTATGGGTGTGAGTGCTACATCCGCCCTGAGTTGAATAGCCTAACTACAATATAAGGAGGAGAAACGTGAATGAAATCCTTCTTGTAAACACCATGCCAGGTTCATGAGGTTTCTGCTGAGAGGGACTGCTTGCTTGTTGGACTCTAGATGATGTATTCTATAGCTTGACAGAATGTTTTTCTACATTTTGCTCATGTCCAGAGACTCTGCCTGAGACTAAGATTAAGGGTGATTAATCTGAGACTAAGATTAATACTGATTAATGTGGCAGAAGACATTTCAAGGCAGTCAAATGTTGAAGCAGTAGTATGGCTATTGTTGGAAGCTTTTAGTCAGATTTATGTTGAGAATCAAAAGCAAAGAGCCCAGCTGGATGATTTAAAATGTTGCATTTCTGACCAGAAAAGAAGCTCCAATAAAGCTGTGGCCTGCAAAGATAAAGCTGAGAAGATCTCCACTGCTGAGAAGGAATAATAGAATAGAAAAGATGGCCCGAGGGCACCACAAGGGGCAGCAAAACTCCATCCTTTGCAGCCTCAAAACTGCAAAAGTGAATAATTTGCTCTGAGGAAAAGCTGAAGAGCACCATATTCCACAATGGCAGTGTTACAGAGAATTTGTGTCTCAGAATCAAGTTCAGAGTATTTAGCAATCCAGGCATTCGACCCCTATAGCCGATACAGAAAAAACATGGCTACTGCTCCAGGTAGCAGTAGACCTTGGCCTCATCTATTTGGCATTGATTAATGCAAGAATTCTGAGGGTAGGGCTGACCAAATAGCTCAGCAAATTAAAGCACCTACTTAAGCAGATGCAAGGACCAGGGTTCAATCCCTGGTGTGCCATGCCAGCCCCGCCCCCAGGGCACATTGAGAGGGTGACTAAGACTGTGGTCACATGCACCTGTAATCCCAGCACTTGGGAGGCTGAAAACAGGAGAATCAGTACAAGTCCAATCTGTGTAGTGAGACCTTACAGACCCTGTACTAAATACATTTTTTAAAAAATGTTCTGAGATTAAGAAGGCTTCTATCTAGATTTCAGAAGGCATGGGAGGCCAGACGGTGTGCCCCTGGGAGGGCAGTGTGTGAAGTTGTTAGAAGCCTAAAGTGCAGTGGAGATCCCAGCAGTTTGAAAATGCCAGGAATGTGGATCCTCTAAGAAAAACTACAAGAAGGAAGCAAAGCAGGTCTAAGAGAGAAGCCATGGGAGTTACCACCAGAAGTGCCATAGATGTAGAGTCACATGGAGCTATTTGCCCCAGATTGCCTAGGATGTTCCACATGGAACTACAGAACTTAATGTCTGCCCTTTTGGATTTTGGGCTTGCTTTGGTTCCAATGCTTGGGATTCTGATATGTGTACCTTTTGGAATGGTAACATTTATCTTGTGCCATTGAATGTTGGAAGTGTTTAACTTTTTGTTTGTGCAGGGGCTCACAGCTAGGAGTTTGCCTAGATCTTGGAGAAGATCTGGGACTTGGACTTATCACCAATGCTGCAGCTGTTAGAGATGAACTAAAATGCCTTTTGCATAAAGGGATGTGCATGAGTCTTTGTGGGGCCAGGGGTGTAATGTTATGGTTTATGTCTAGTTGTTCCCACAAAGCCTCATGCAGTCATGGGGCAGCTTCTAAAGTCTGTGATGAATTCATAATCCAGTATTGGGATTATGGATGTGAGAGCTGCGCCTGCCCTGAGGTTGACAGCCTGAATGCATTATAAAGAAGAGAAAGAGACTTGCTCTGCTGCTGCTGCTCCCTTTTTGCTCTTGTTGCTTTTGCTGTTTTCTGCCTGCATGAACTGTCAACCTCCTCTATGTGCCCCTCTGCCTTGGAGCAAGGTGAGTGTAAAGTGAAACCTCCACAAACTGTGAGCTAAATAAACATTTCCTTCTTTAATTCTGCTGGGTATTTGGTATTTTGTCCCAGTAAGGAGAAAAAAGTTATCAAGACATGGAGCCATCAGCAGCTGGGGAGGAGTTGGGGCCTCTTCTAATATCATGTTGTTGAATACAATCATCAGTGGGTTGACTGTTGGTCTTGCTGACCACAGATACCATCACAGTCTCATTGTATTTTTGCATAATGAGATGAACATGATCTTGGGGATCTGAACAGAATGTTATAGTCTCCCAAAGACCTGACATTCACAGGCACAGAGGGTGTACCTTGGAAGAATGTATTTGCTGTTCAATTGCCATGTGGTGAACAACTTTCTTCTACCATGCTATTTCTGCCTTGAAACCAGCTGATAATGGTCTGAATCCAGTGAAACTGTGAACCAAAGCACACCCTCCCTTGAGTACAGAGGTGGGTTATTTTGTCCCAGTGATAGGAAAGTGGTAATACAATAGGTATATGCAGACAGGTGTAATAGACATGTTCCTTTAATAGCGCATATATATTATGTAGTTCATTTTTATATTTGATCTTCATAAAAAATCTATAAAGTAGTTATTATCACTATGTTTCCCAAAACAAGAAATGGAAATTTGAGAAGGTATTTGCTAAGTTATTATACAACTAGTGAAGCCAGGATTTGAACCTAGAAATCCACGCTTTCAAGGACCATAGTCTCTAAACTGGGGAATATGTTGGCTTCTGAGAAAACAGCTCTCCAAAGTGTTGCATCTCACTGATCAACAGACCTAATTGGCTTTGGCAGCCACTACTATCTACACCTTTCTTTCTGCAGCTGGCTAGAATTTGGAGAGGGAGGAAGGTGAGGGAAGGAGGAAAGGAAGAGAGGAGCAGGAAAGGTAGGAGGGAATGAAGGATCACCAAGGACACCCAGCCCTGCCTCAGCAACACTACTTTCAATAAATCCCTCCACATTCTCATCATGGGGAAAAATGTAGCTTCTCCTCTGGCAATGTTTGAGGAAGCTTTCCACACAGCCACACAGCACAATAAAGTAACAAAGTAGTAACAAAACTGTATATAACAACAATGTTCAAATCAACCTCCTTAATCTTGAAAAAAGGTAAGAATGTAATAATTACTTGGGTACTGCTATTTCCTTATCTTGGGTTCACAGAAAGAAAATACTTCTAATTCCAAGTTAGGGATGGTAAAACAAACTTCCTCACACACCTGCTCTGGAACTGTTATCTGAGATGTGTTGGGGTTGATCTGATGCTCTGTCCTGGCAGGTTGAGTGGGAAATGTTGGTGTTGTCTGCCCTGGACTCAGGGTTAAACTGTGAGAAGGAATGAAAGCAGCCGTACATTTGATCCCATCGCTTAACCCAGACTAAACTACCTTATAGTCATTTGCTTTATGAGGTACAGTGGAAAAGAAATGAGAGAAAAATAGCTGGCTATGCCAAAACCACCAAGACAGACGATCAACTAATGACAAGCTCATCATCTGCATTTTACTTTCTTTTTCCACTGAGCTATTCAAGACTTTCTAAAGCAGTGTAGTAAACCTTTCCTCTGTCAGAAGTAGTTCATAAAATGGACTTCTGTTCTCCACCTTCTACTATTCCCACGAACACTCTGGCTCAGCCACAGGTGGCACAAGAGGTTAGCACCTTTGCCCCCGGAAACACAGGCCCCATCCCAATTGTACACCAGGCAGAAATGAGCTGCTGGTGCTGACATACTGACTGTGAACTCAACCAACCCATCCAAGTCACAGTAAGTAAAACACACTGGTTATTCTTTCACAACAGAACACTGGATTGAAATGCGTCCAGCCTCACTGCTTGGCAGGAAGCTACTGAAGAGAAGCAGGTATTGAGTATTTCAGAGGAGGACCCACCCAGGGTTCCTGCTAAACCTAGAGGCTGAACCCATAGCAATTATGCTTCTGGTACAATTACCAGCATCATTCACTCATGCCAAGTAAGGAGATTTGGCAGCTGCATAATACAGCTTTCATTTTACATTTCCACTCCAATTAGCTAACAGTACCAGTCAATTGGCTGAATAAAACAAGATGCAGGGGAAGTTGAAAGGCCTCTGTGTGGTTTGCAGAGCTGTGCCTTGGAGAACAATGATGAGATGAAAGGGACGGAAAAGTGAATTAGGGGACCCACCGCAACAGAAGGGCAGGCTGCAGAAATCCCACAGGTGGCCGGTGTGCTTTCAATGGTGCACCAGAGATATTTAAGCTTAACACTTGTCCCACCTACTGTTTGTTTTACTAACAGCAAGAGAATTAAACTGCTGCCCCCAGACTTGTTCACCGCGATGTCTAGCCAGGGCTTATTACCATCGCATAGCATAGACATGCAAAAGCAAGTATTCTCCTGAGAACGTCCAGACTCTTCCATCCTGCCCCACAGTCAACATCACAGAGAAGCAACAGTGTTCAACACTTACAAAGAATCACTGTGAGAGGAGACCTGCTGGTGCTCCATTAGCAGCTGTTAAGGAAGCAGGACACAATGAGCTTCCAGGGAGCCTGCAGCCTGGAGATGAAATCCGCACACATATGGAGTAAGTGGACAGCAGGGTCCCCTGTAACTTTGGAAAACTGAGCCATAGAATCTGCTGGCTGGTGCCAGAATCCTAAGTGAATCCTGCAGAGGGTTCTAGTAGACTGCACTGGAGGGCACACATGTTCTGACTTGATAACTCTAATAACTAGCTCTTCCAGAGCAGAGCAGAAACACCCAACTGTGCCTCGCGGCCCAGAATCAAGGACCAGGATGAATCAAGGCGAAACTAGGCACCCTTTCCCTGGTCACCCTATTCTCATAGGAGGCTGGTGACAGCCACTGTAGTGCCTGGTACAGTGCCATCCAGCCACGCGTGACAGGTCTAGGATTTCCAGCACCCTTGAGGAATGATCCCATTACAGCAGAACATACATAATAATTTGCTTTCTGGACTTCACCCAGAATTTTTCAGCCTCAACCATTTCTGGCCTCATGACTGACATTTATAGGAACTAAAGCGGTTTGGTGATTTTGTCCTAAAGCCAAAAGTCAAATGTAGGAAAGAGGAAGCATTCACCACCCTCTACTGGGCAGCTCTGGGTCTCGGCACTCGGGGTAGAACCGAGTGCATGGCATCCACAGCCAGGCCATTCCACACACGCTGGGTAGCTCAACAGTGACTGTCCTAGAGGTGCGTGGCGCACAGCCCTGAGGTGCCGCAGTGAATAAACTGCAGCTGAGCAAGGAAAAGGCATACAGTGGGCCTCGGCTGTGGCGCTCAGCTTCCTCCACATTGATGTTCAAATGCTGACAAGCTCGAGAACGGAACATATTTTTTTTCCCCTAAGAAACGACAGGAAACCAAATAACTGGTTCTAAGGCCTCAAAATTACACTTAAAAATTCATTTTTTCCAGAACTTTAACAAATTTCACAATGATTTCTTTCTCTAACTCAATCATGGTTCTCCATTTTCCTCTCAGCTTTACTGCTCAATTTACTAACTTTCTTTGGAGCCTTGGTTATGGTATTTTATGCCAATAAAGCACTAAAAAAAGAACAAAGACAAATGTTTTCATGCATTAACAGAAGCACTACATGTTGCCTAGGCAAGAGCAGTACTTAGACCAAAGTGTCAGTCCTTTGTGGCCCTTGTGAGACATGCCCTATGACTCACTCAGCTGCATGTATTTCAAGTTAGATTTTAGTTTGAGCAAAGTTTCAAGCACCAAGGAGAGTTTTTTCCAACTTCACTGTTTGAATACTAGAAAATTCAAGCATGAAGCTTGAACATTCAACAACCTAGGTATCACTGTTATTTGTAGAAAATAACATTATGTAGGGAATCAGGGCCTTTTTCAAGACAAACTAAAATGTTTTCTTCAGAGCTAACAGATAACTCTAATAGATGAAATAAACTGCATCCTATTTAACAGTGCTGCATCAATAAAGACAGAACATATGCAAATTCTTAAGTTTCTAATACATATGCAAATATACCCTCAGGTAATTTTACTTCAACTATCAATTAATCAGTGTAAAACTTGTTTACCATCAAGTTAGCTTTGTGTACATATTTATAATAAGCAAGGATTTCTCACAGTAGAGGAAAAAGAAACCCTTGCAGCACTAATGGAGACCATTAAAGAAATCTGTGGGGCAAAAGAACAGTTTGGTAAGCACACAGGGTTAATCCCAAGCAGTAGAAATTACCACTTGATTAGGTAATTTCAACCTTTAAAATAACTTGTACATTCTTGATTTTGGATCTATAAAAGACAGTTGATCTTTTAAAATATTATTATTTTATAATAAATGTGTTTATATCTTTTAAAAAAAGAAAAAAATGCTACTTCTGTTCTTGAAACTTCCACAGTTGTGATGAGCTTCTAAACAGAATGGCTGGAGGGGAAATAAGTTAAAATCAATAGCTGCACTAATCTTATACCTTTGGATTAGATGAACTGGCCTTAGTATCTTCTTGCTTTGATTGTTAACTTAACACAATTTGACTATATTGAACTGTGCTCAAAAAAATTTTTCTCCATTTGGCTTCTCAAAAAAACAAAACTCTTTTCCGTAACACAGAAAATTACCACTGCAGGTAAGAACAAGATTGTGAGCTATAAACATAGCATAGAACATATTAAGAATTGCCTAGACTTGCCTCACCCAGACTTTGTAGGTTGTTTGTATCTCTTGTAACTACTTAACTTTGTCAACAGTGCAAAGATAAAACCAGAGGTAGTATGTACACAGCTCCACATGGCTATGTTCCAATCAACCTTTGCTTGGACACTGACATACCATTTCTATGTGTCATGAAATACACTCTTTATATTTTTTTAACCATTTAAAAATATAAAACCTATTATTAGCTCAAATAGACTGTTTTGACCCACATGCTATAGTTTCTCAAAATGTGATCTACGAGAGAGAGAGAGAGACAGAGACAGATAGAAGGAAGAAAGTGTGAATCAGCAACATAGATCGTGTTTTCCTTATTTCAAAAGGATAAAGGAAGGTATTTAGGGTTCTTGTTGACTTGGAGCTAACATGAGAGGCTTCTCCTAGGAGTTAATCATCTATTTCAATCCACATCCCTCCTGTCTCTGAGATGTGCTCTCCAGCACACAGATAAAATCCCAGCCCTGGTCCTGTCCTTGAGCTGTACTAGAGGATAGGAGACAGGCAAGACTGTCATTCTGCTGTCAATGAGAATGATGGGCCATCACTACCATCACTACCTGATTCTAGACTGAAAAGAAAAGTATTAGTGCTTGGGTGGCTGCTTGTCTCAGAGCCAAGCAACTCATTCTCTGCAGAGAACACAAACGGAACTCGCTCCTGCCAATAGAAGGACCCTTACTGAAAGCTATTATCTAAGGAATGGCAGCAAAAATAGGCCCAACAGAATGTAAGCTCCGAACCTGTAGCATCAAGTCAACTACTCACCCTGCTGTCTCAAATTAGCTCTAGAGAATGCTCAGCCTTCTCCACAAAGTTCATTATTGTTCCTCAAGTATCGCACACAAATAAACTTGAAATGCCACAAGTTATTTAGACACTTAATCAGTTTGACTTGGCAGGTGGCTCTTACAAAAGCTTTGTAAAAATGTACTTTCATATATATATATATATATATATATATATATATATTAGAAAGCGGGTGATAATCAACATTACCTGTGATCAACTGTTGCTGTATCTAAACAAAAAGCAAGCAGGAAGCACTTATTTGTGGCTCTACATTCTCTGTTTATAAGCAGATAATATACTTTGTTTATTTTAAAAGTTCTAGTATTTTGATTTTCTAAAATAATGGGTCTTTGGTGTGAAGTGAAACATACTCATGAAAATTCAAACAGAATTCACTTGCTAATAGATAAAAGTGGCCTTAAATGAGGTAGAACTTCATTCTTAGGCAAACAAGCAATTCACTCTGATAATAGATGCATAAATAGGGCTACAATTCATGGTTATGTTAATTGATCTTCCTAATAACAACATTAAATAGCATTTGGCTTATAGCATAAAAAAATAAAATCACCTTCAGGACAAGAAAAGGAAATATCAGCAAAAGAATGTAATTATCACAGAAGCATTTTTTGAATTGTCTGGAATGAAATCCCATATTAGCGAAAATGAACCCTGAAATAGGCCATATTTCCTCTGTAGGACTGGAAAGTGAAGGGTCTTTTGTAATTCATAAGTTCATCTCCTTGTGAATTGAAAGGATAGAAAGTTCACATTTGATATTTGAAAAATCACACAGAAGAAAAGCAAGAATTCAGAATATTGTGAGAAACAAACCATGCACGTGTCACCTTCTCATGAACCCCCGAAGTCATCTGATTTCTTGTCTGTTCTCACAAGTGGCAAGTTAGTGGCTCTGGGTTTTGGCAAGGTACTGGACCATCGCTGGTGTTAAGATCTCTGTGAAGACTGATTTGACTGATTCTGGGCTAACCCTGAATAAACAGCAGAGCCAAAATGATGGTGAGTCCAGAGACTCTGGGCACTAATTCTCTTATTCTAGATATTCTCTAGATGTGTCCTTAGACAAGATCCAAGAGCTAGGTCAGAGCCCAGGTTTCCAGCAGGTATCATAAAGCAAACAGCATACAGATGACCATCTATCCCCTTCCAGTCTCCTGGTTGTCACTCCTCCAACTGTCCAACCCTGGCTTGCACAGCAGTGCTCATATACTGAACTGCATGACACTAAAGTTACACACTATTTTACACACATAAGTTACACACATAAGTTATGGCTTATGTCTAGTTGTCCCCACAAAGCCTCATTCAGTCATGGGGTGGCTTCTAGAGTTTATGATTAATTCTTGATCCAATGCTGGGATTATGGCTGTGAGTGTTATACCCATCCTGGGGCAGATAATCTGCATACAAACATAAGGTGGGGAGAGAGAGGCTCCCAAGCTGCTGCTGCTGCTGCTCCTCCCTTTGCTCTATGCTGTTTTCCCCAGCCATTAAGAGCTGCCCCCTGCCATGTGTCCCTCTGTCTTAGAGCCAGCTGACTATGGACTGAAACCTACACTAACTGTGAGATAAATAAACCTTTCCTTCCTTAATTTTGCATATCAGTTATTTGTCCCAGCAATGGGAGAAAAGTAACTAAGACAACTACTTACTCTTTTCCATATAAAATTGCCTGGGCCAATCACAGTGCATATGAGCATATTTCCAGGCATCCCAAAAACTCAACATCCAAACAGAAGGGCAATGTAATTTACTGTATCTTAAAATCTTCTGTCATTGTTCCCCTGTTCCCCTCTATTTGTATATGTGTGATCTCCAAAAGTTTCTTAAGGGCCATAGGGAGGTGACCAGGATGAACAGAACTCTCATATTTCATTCAGTAAAAATATTAGCTTAAATAAAATTGCTTTTTGCTTGTATATGTCCGAGGGAGGTGGCAGTGGGGCGAGATCTAAATTCATGAGTGAGATGAGATAGAAGCTTGCAATAACAACTGTTCACTGAATTCATGCTTAGCATCTGACACTGTCCAAGGTAAAATATATTCAGAAAGGCAGCAGTGACAGGAACAACAATAGATTCTGCAGACATTGAGAAACTGCCTTAGTCAGCGACAAAACAAATGTAAGAACAAGCAGATTAAACATGGACAATGAGGGAGATGATCTCTTATCCCCAAACAAATCTCCCATCTACCCACATCTCACGGTGCCATGGGCACTGCTGGTCCAAGCCACCTTCATCTCTCACCCAGACTGTGGCTTTCAGCCTCCTGCAGGAGAGTCCTCTTTCAGATATTCCCCGAGCAACTTTCCTCACAGTGAACAGAGCATCTTTTAAAACACAAATCAGATCATACCATCCTCATGGGTGATGGCTAATTTCATGTTAATAAGCCTATGCTTAGGGGTGCCCAGATAGTTACTAAAACATCATTTCTTGGTGTTTCCAGAAGAGCCTAGCATTTGAGGCCATAAAATGAGTAAAGATCCATCCTCACCAACATGATGGGTATCACTTAATCCATCAAAAGACATAATAGGGGGGAAAAAGGCAGAAGTAGCACAATTCTCTCTTCTTGAGCTAGGTCACCCATCTTCTCCTACCCTTGCAAATTCTACAATAAATCTCTTATATGTCTATCAATAGCTTTTCTTGGTTCTGTTTCTCTAGAGAATCTTGACTAATACATCATGTTAAACTACATCAATGGATTCTCACTACTCTTAATGAAAAAATCAAATTTCTTATCCCAGCCTACCATGACTACCACTCTAGCTTCACCTCCTTAACTTGCTTTTCTGTACCCTATTTTCACTGAACTCTCATTACCTCAAAAATATTCTCCTCTGGTCCTGAGTATTTCCTTTCTCAGACACAGGTTCCCCTTCTACTCATGACCCAGCTCCTCTCATTCCTAAGATTTCATCTCCTCCTCAGATTTGTCCCCCAGACTGCTTTACCTGACTTAGTTCTCCTACTCTCCAACATGGCCTCCTGTTTCCCTCAGTGTCATGAAATACATGGAAAATTCACTCACTGGAAGGTAAAGCCTGAGAGCAGAAGCTAGGCCTACGTGAAACTGAGGTGCCCACAGTGCCCACAACGGCAGTTATTTGTGGACTGAGAAGATAAACTATGTCCTGGCCTCTTCACTTCCTCTCTCATCACAGTTAAGATCACCCAGAAACACATCACTTACCAACGAATATACCCTTAATCGAGTCACTCATGGAATTGGAATCATTCACTTATGTACCAATCCATCACTGATGTACTCATTTAGAGTGAGTATCTACTGGACCCCTACAATGTTGAAGAAATAAAGTTTAAAAAGAGGCATGGGCTGGGTTTATTCAAATTTCCTTAAACTATGTACAAGAATAGTTATTTTAATCTACATTTAATTAATTTCAGTAGGAACATTGGCCAAATATTTAGAAAAGAAATATTCTGGGAAATATCTGGAGATGCATTGGATGCCAAACATTTCATGGAAAATAACTTTTTGTGTCCTTTCGATTTAATTCACTCATTCACTGACTTAATAAATAATTACTGAGCACACATTGTATCACAGGCATTATAGTAGGCATGCCTCTGATGAACTACATAGTAGATCAGGAAAAGAAAAAGTTCACGGTTTAAAAGAAATAACATGTACCATAATAACCTCAGAATA
Source organism: Octomys mimax (assembly GCA_002564305.1). Lineage (NCBI taxonomy): Eukaryota > Metazoa > Chordata > Mammalia > Rodentia > Octodontidae > Octomys > Octomys mimax. Next base: position 11,409 of record NDGM011042735.1, on the reverse strand, counting down.
GGAGTAATTAACTAATGACAATGAAAGTTTTGAACTTAAAGAATAGGAAAAAAGGACAAAAGAAAATAAAAAGAAAAGTTTCATCTCATAATAGCATTGTCTACAATAGCTGAAGAGTAGAAGCAACCCACTTGTTCATTGACAGAATGGATAAACAAAGGTGCTGCACTTGAAAAATGAATAAGGAAACTAATTGGTCTTGGCACAAGTGATCTACTGGCATAAGGAAAATCTCTGCTACGAAGTCATAATCCTGTTCCACAAGGATTCCTGTTCAACTTCTGCAGAGATGTTGTAGGATGTTCCCGACAGAATGAAAAGTTTACCTCAAAACTTCCCATCAAAAATTAAAAATAGGGGGCTGGGGAGATGGCTCAGTAGAATAAGTGCTTACCTGGCAAGTGTAAGGGCCTGAGTTCAATCCCCAGTTCTGCAAAAATAATAATAATAATAAAATTATATATATATATATATATATATATATATATGAAGAGAAATGTAGGGATGTAAATCAGTGATAGGACAGTCACCGTGGGGGCACCAAGGACTTAGGTTCAATTGCCAGCATCACCAATTTTTTAAAAAGTAGATGGAACACGATTGGTAAGACATGAGCTTTACTGTGCCATTCTCTCCAATTTCACAGCAACTTGAAAATTCCTATAATAAAATATTGTTCATTTTTAAGATATATGTGCAGCACAATTTACTACAACTTGTGGATGAATTCAAGAGATACAGACTTGAGATTATTCCTAACCCTCAAGATAACAGAAAATTAAGCAAAGTGATTTATTATCAAGAGATTGTGACAGTGTTTTTGCTAAAAACGAGTCATAGAATGTGAGTGTGCAGGTGAGGAAAGGACTTAAAAAGGGCATGATTTTAGCCTGAGATTCTGCTGACTCTGCAAGCCACATGCAGTCAGCCTCTGCCACAATGCCAGCGCGACCACTTTCCTGCAGATGCACAACATCCAGGCCCAGCTTCATGTGGAATTCAGCACCCACCATAAATGATGAGCCCAGCCCCCACTGAAACTATCTGTGCTCAGACATTCAAGAATTATACAAGAGGGTTCTCAAAAAAAAACCCAACGAACAAAACAAAACAACAACAACAACAACAAAAATAAAAATAAAAATAATTTTTTTTAAAAAACCACATAAGGACCGGCCAAATAGGTCAGTGGATTAAAGCACCTGCAAGCAAATGCAGGGGCCAGGGGTCTGATCCCCAGACTGACCTTTCTGGCCGCACTCCCAGGGCATGTGGAGATGGCAATTGAGACTGGGTGTGGTGGCGCGCACCTGTAATCCCAGCTCTTGGGAGGCTGCAAACAGGCGGATCCTACACATCCTATCTAGTAGTGCGACCCTGAACACCCTGTAGACCCTTCCCCACAAAAAAGGATGGTTCTGAACAAGCACTCCACACAAAGGTCTTATGACCTGGGAATGCCACAGAGCTGAGGACCAATGAAAATTTAACAAACACAGAAGAAAACTTTTGTCTGGCCAAAAGGAATGTACAATGAATATCTTGTAAATTAAATAAATAATTACCTGAGATCATTTTTGGCAATGACCCATCAAACTCTTCTCTGTGGTCTCCAAATTTGATACAAAAACCAGTTAAATATTCACTTTCAAAAAGGCCACATTCTTCTAGCATTTAATATTATCCTAATTATAAAAACCATTTGAGCTTATTCCAGAAATCTTGAGAATTAAGACATGAAAAAAGATCCAAAATAACCACAAGTTATTGGTCCTTCATTTGTGCATTACAGAGGCAGACAATACAGAAATGGCACCTCAGTCTCCTTTGCCCTAACTTAGTTTTAGCAAATAGTGAGCTGATGAAAGGAATGTGTGTGACTTCTGGGTCCTTTCCAAACAGAGACCACTTGGAAAAATAGAAACATGTTCACGTTCTGCTTTTTTCCTACAAAATGCAGATGTGCTAAGCCATGTTGGTCATAACTGCTGGAAGGAGGCAGATGAACAAGATAGAAGAAGCTGGCCCTCAGACCTCTCCCTGTAGGATTGGAGCCCTCTTTCTTCCAACTACCAGGAGTGTTGACTGGAAGTGACACTTAGCTGCAGAGAACTGGCTTCTACACTCCAGTTGCCTGGTCCACAGCAAATGCAAAGCCCTGGTCCTCTTGCTATCTCCATAACCAACTCTGTGGGACCAATTTCAGAGGTCCCGAGAGGTCACCTGAGATCTCTGTTTTAACTGTGTCCTAAAGCAACTTTTCCTTCTGCTCAACCTTGTGCCTTTCAAGCTCAATGTTTTCTATTCAATAAAATTCTCACCTGCACACCAATTTCTATTCCAATCTGTTTCTTAAGGAACCCAACTTTAGCCAATAAGCCACTATTATTTGCTCTGTCAGAGCAAGTGAAATTTATATTTGAACTAATTCAAGCACCTATTATGGACTGTGTTCAGGGTTAGAAATTCTAAATTAAGCTATCATACCTTTGACTCTGTTCATGTATAAAACACAAAGTGAAAGGCATGCAAGTAAGGATATAGATCTGCAGGAAGACTCGACGGCACCTGGTCTCATAAAAGTCACCAGGTCTGCATAACCCTATATTTAGGGGGGAAAAAAAATCAGGCTTGTTTCCAAGTTTCCATAAACTCGCAGTCCAACTCCCTGGTTCCCTTATGACAGATTTTTAATGTCTTAGTTCAGATTCAATTCCTTGATTTACCAGCCTTGCTCCTTCTCAAGCTCTTCTGATGTGAGCTCCCCTCAGTTTTGAGGGTGCTGTGCTGTCCACAGCTGCAGACAGAGGCTGTCACCAAGTCTGCAAGAAGGGAGGAGCTGATGCTCAAAGCACACGGTGTGGGAGGTGGGAGGTGGGAGGTCACCAGGGCAGCACAGAGATGGGAATGCTGCCATGCAGCCTGGAAGAACACGTAAATTGTGAAGGGGACAATTTTCAAATTTTACATATTACTTAGCCAATATTCATTGTAAAATTATTCACAACAGCTAAAAATGTGGAATCAATTTAGAATTGTGATTAGATGAATGCAGTGCATGTATGCATATATATGAAAATTATTCAGCCATTAAAAGGAACAAAGTTCATGCATAGATGTCAAGTACATCCTTCTCAGTGAGCTCCTCCACACACTAGAGACAGACACGGTAGGCTTCAGCTACATGAAATATTTAAAATAGACAAATGCAAACAGAACACAGAATAGTGCTTAGCAGAGGCCACAATGTGGTGACAGAGTGAAAAGGAGGGAGTTACTGTTTGATGGCTACACAGATTCTGTTTGAGGTGATGTCTTTTTTTTTTTTCCTGGAACTGAGGATTGAACTCAGGCCCTTGCGCTTGCCAGAGAAGCGCTTATTCTACCAAGCCATCTCCCCTTTCCCCTTGAGGTGATGAAAAAAAATTGTAAGTAGTGATAAGCTTGAATTTTTGTGATTGTAATCAGCACTATTAAATTATATGGTTAAAATGGCAATTTTTTTGCTGTATATATTTTACCATAATTTTAAAAGAAACATAATTAACCCTCAGTATCTAAGGGGACTGCTTCCAGGTGAACAAAATTTGTAAATGCTTAGATCCCTTCTATAAAATAGTATAGTATTTGCTTACAGCCTCCTCATCTCATTCTATATAGTTTACTCTAGATCATTTATAATACCTAATATAATAGCATCCTTAATATAATACCTAATACAATACCAAATAGCATGTTGATGCTATGTAAAGAGTTATTGGTACTGTATTTAGAGAAAAACAACAAGTACACAGTCCATACCTGTTTGGTGTTTGTGCAATAAAACCAAAAAAACTTTCAATCTTGTGGATGTGGAGGGGTGACCGCACTTAACACAGAGCCTTGCTTCAATATGAGTCCAACGTGCACCAAGAATCACAGGGATGGTGCGAAGCGCCTGCTGCCCCAGCGACCCCACGCTGCACGGCCCAGCTGAGAGGCCTGGGTAGGAAACTGGGAGGGGCTCAGGCACACACAAGCCGCAGCTCAGCTTTCCCCAGACCCTGGCAGGCTGATGATCACATAGATTTGAAGGTGGCATTTTAGTCACAAGATATTTTGACCTAGCGTCAGAATCAACAACCTGCCCCCCGGCTTGTCAGCAACGGTTCGTAAACCTTCACAAGTGAGTTCCTTTTCACAGGCTGCTGAAGGACAGCCTTATCCACAAGCCCACGTGATGTACTTTTCTTCACTCACGGCTCAAGCACACGCACGCAGGCAGACATCTGCACAGCCACCATCCCAGTTTCCACAGAGCTCCTGCCCGGCCCCCAGAAACTTCCTTTGTGCCTCTTCCTGTAATCATTCGCATTCTGAGTTCCGTAAACACCCATGAGGTCGTCCAGTCACTACTGTCAAGATGACACTTCTCACTGGAAAGGCCCGGCCGCCCACAGCCGCCTTTCCCTGCCAACATCTGCCATCTTGCCCTTTGTGGCATCTTGCCCATGAGGCTGCCACCAAGTAAATACAGGAGGACCCTGCTTCCATCTTGGGGAAGTCAAAGCGCTGCATGTGTTTGAAGCCTCGGGGGTCACAGATACGGGATGCCAATGGACTTCTACACTGCCCGTCTGGAAGAAAAGCAACTTGCAGTGCTCCAGAGGTGTGTGCACCAAGAAGATGCTAGAACTTTCGCAGCTAACAAGCAGGGATCTCCACCATCAGCTCAGACATCTGCAGTTATCCTGCCCCATGATGACTGCATGAACACAGGTAGCTGACCTCTCTTTTCTCTGCCTCAGATGCTGCCACGGTAGGAAAAGCTATTTCCCACGACTGCGTCATCCTTCCGATGGACAAAGATAGGACAATGGCACAAGAACTGTTTTCAGGGCCCCAATTTCTCAAGGCCCAGAAATATCCTTGCCATATGAAGAGCTTGGCACAGAGAAAGGCATAACACAAAGCAGACAGAGTCCATGGAAGACAAGAAAGCCCAAAAATATAACTGCTGCTTCTTACATGTCAGAACACCTTCTTTCATGATGCTAGGTCTATGTATTACACACCAGGCACTGCATTTGGTGCTGCAGCTCCACACACAGTGATCGAAGCCTAGGCCTCCAGGAGTGGTAGGAGTACACGGGACATTTACATAAAAAGCCCGTCACATGGTCAGCATACATACAGGGTGATGAGTGCTACAATGGAGGCACACGCGGCTTGGAAGGAGAAGACAAAACCAAGTCCATGGTAGAGTTTAGAGGTAGCAGAAAAGACTGGAGGAGGTGTTGAAGCTGGGATTCAGTCTTTAAAACCACGAGGCCTGGGGAAGAGGACCCACAGCAGAGGGAGGTGCTACCAGGCTGAGGTGAACCCCACACAGAAAAATGCGTGGAGCCACAGGGAACTATGACATGGAGAACAAAAGGAATCACAGCCAAGAGCTGTTCTGATCAGCTCAGATGGGATGTGGCCAAGCAATAAAGAATGTAAATTAAATCAGCCACCTTGACAACTTACCTAGAATAAATTCTCCTCTTGATTAAGAGCAGGTATTTTGAAAGGTCAGTTTTAACCTGATCCTACTGCTGTGATTGCTGCAGTAACAAACACAGAACCAGTGGGATTTCGACCCTTTAACATTCTGTCCTAGGATCCACTGAAATGCACAGGCCGCAGGGATAAGAAGCCCAGCAGCTGGCTGCAGGTTTGAATTCTTATCACATCTTTCATATCCTCTTTCTCCCCAGTCCCAACTGGCACACCAGGCATCTGACTCCCCCTCCACCTGTCACCAAGCCCACATTAAACACCAGAACTCCCACTGTTTTCACTTCTGCTCCAAGTCCGAGCTCTGTGATTTAAATTTTCCCTCCTCTCTTCCCATCAGACTTGTCACCCTAAGACACACCCTTCAACGACATTTGCTATGATGTGGGCTCCTGGAAAGCACGGAGTTGGGCTTCCTCCTGCAGTGCCGTCACTGGCATTTAGCACACTATGCACCCATTACTGAGCTCACACTACACGCCAGCTCAGGCAGGCAATATCTCTTCCCTTCCAGCACAGCCTTGGCCATTCCTGGATCCAACACTTGGCCCCGGATGCTCTTGAAGCAGCCTGCAGAGACCCCGGAGGACATGGATGTCCCCAACCACCAGACCCTACCTCCCATCCCAGAGTAGTTGCTGTCAATTACAGAAAGTAAAAACAAAGACAAGGAGCAATTTTACAGTCTAAGTGTTCAGGAAAAAAAACGAGGAACCTAGGAGAGAGTGTGACCGGCCGCCATGCCACAGCCCATGCGGGAGGACTCAATTGCATGACGCCCCCCACTATGTTCTGCTGCAAAGTGAGGTCTACATCGAGGTCATCTTCCCAGGCCCAACTCCAGGAAGACCACGAAGCTCACAGGAGAGGGTGCTGAATTTAATTGACTTTGTACCTCTGGAGAGAGATGTCTATTGAGACAAATCAGAATACCAGGGTTGGTAAATTAGGATGACACTTGAGCCAATTAATCAGTACCAGAGACACATAAATAAAACCTCACACATTTCTCTCCTCTCCAGAGAACAATCCTCTTTTTGTAAGGATCTATTCCGTTTTGTATGTTCAATGCACTGAATTAAAGATTATTTTAATTTCTCAAGAAATTCTCAACTAGTCAAAGAAAGTAAAAAAATGCTTGACTTACTGCAAAGCATTTTGAAATAATTTCTCCCCTCAGAAAACATCATTTCTGCAAAAGCATAATTCCTTCTACTTGATGCTGTCACTTAATGGCTTCAATTTTAGTAGGTAGGATTGTAATTGACAAGGCAAAATGGATCTTAAAAGTTAGAATTTTTTCTTTTAAAGATAAGTTGCTTCTCCAAACTTCCTCAGGCTGAGGGCTTGAACTATGTAACTCCTTCCTGTCTGGCTCTAACAAAGGGACAAAACAGGCAGATGTTGGGCCCCGGAAGTAAGGGTCGGCTTCTCTTTCCACAACAAAGGAAGGAGCAAAAAGGGAGCCTGGAAGCACTATGAGACCCCACAGTGTCCAGCATTTCAGGCTCTCGTCCCGTTCAAAGAACTGGACAGAGATAATTGATGAATGCAGAAGTTTCATTTATTAAAGATAAACAGTTATTTTAAAAAGAAATGAAAAAGAAAAAGAAGAGAAAAAATAGGCCCTGCACATAGAATAGGGCACTGGAAGAGAAAGAACAGAGCGGTAGAGAGGCCCATGCTGCCATCTTTTATGTCCTTCTGACATCAGATTCTGGTCATCGAAAGCTGTTCTAAGCCACAATTCACCAGCTCTCCATGACAGATGGGCCATGTCCTGATACCCTACCTAAGAGGGATGGAGCAAGCATTGGAGCTGTCTATTATCTCAATGTTTTCTCTCTTTTTTCTTCCTTACTATAAAAGACCCTCACGGACCTGCACACAGACAAGTGGTGATCTGTGGCAAGACAGAGCCTGTCCATCTCCTCAGAGCTACCTCTGAATAATAGGGTTTTTTTTTTCCTTTTCATTCAATAGAGCACAAGGGTGTGAGTGTCAACCCACAAGCATTTTTTGAGCCTTTGGTCCAAAAAGAACAATTATCAATTTTAAGAGGGACAATTTTATGGGACACCTCCATCTTCACATTATACAGAGGTAAAGCACTGGATTAGCTACGAGGTCACATCTAGTGGACTTTGGTCAGACACCTATCTTCTCTGGCCTCATCTTCACTTCTAAATTAGAAAATCTCATTGAATAACATGATTTCTCAAATGCCCTCCAGCTCTAATAGTTCTTTCTGAGTTAATTTAGTCCTAAGGTGTAAATTACTGATAACTATGAGTTACATAAACCAAGAATACTAGGAAAAGAGGTGCGATGCTGTGAGCACATACAGGGGGAAGAGGAGTCACACACATATATGACAGCAGGTGAGAAAGAGGTTTTTATGGGAGGAAGTCCCAAAATGAAATCCCAGGCCTTTGCCCTGAACTATATCCCCAGCTCTGGAACGCTTTTGGAGACAGGATTTCTGTAAGTTGCTAAATGGCCCAGGCCAGGCTCAAAGTTGTGACCCTCCTGCTTCAGCCTTCCATAGTATGTGTGTACCCCTACACTTGGCTAACAAAAGTCTCAAGGATACCAGAGATCAACCCACGCCTGAAAGAGGAGGGATCTCTACAATAAAGGCTGTAGGGAAATGTGAGGCAGAGACTACTGACAAGTGTAGGGCAGGGTAAAGAAAGCCCCAGGCACACAGCAGGAGCCCTTCTGTCACTAGGCCTGAATAGCAAAGATTGGTTTCCAGAATGCAAAAGAGCTGTGCCTCAACCAAGTGGGTGCAACTCACAGGTGAGAGCCTGCAGCCACCATCGCTGCCCTGTGTCTCCCACTGTTAGACCCAGCTAGAAACCAGCAGCAAGACATGTAGCCCCCCAGGGCAGAACAGAGGAAGCGGATGGGAGCAAACAAAAATAACCAGCAAAAATGCTTTGTCTAATACACATTCAGTCTCTATAGCTTAGTCTTCAAAATAGGCAAAAGCAGTACATTATGGTGCTTAATAGACTCCTGTCAGCCTTCTGCAGAGTGAAGTCATGCATTGAACAGGTAGAAACAAGATGGGCCAGTATCAAAACTGGGAACTCGAGTAGACTTGTGCCCAGCAGTCCCAGTGTGGTGGTTTACACCTGCAACGCCCTACACACGATAAAAACCTCATGTACCCCTGATGCCCCCAGAGGTGGGGCATCAGGATGACTGGATCACAGGGAGGGCTGTGCGCTCAGCAGCTGAGTGGGAGGTGCGGTCTGGTCAGAAGAAGCAGGTCACAGTGGGGCAGTGGGTGACCTGGTGACCTGGAAGGGTGTGTTTCCCTCCTGGCTCCTCTCCCTTTCCCTCCTCCTCTCCCTTCCTCTCTTCTCCTCTCCTCCCCTCCCTTTCTGCTTCCTGACCACCATGATGTGAGCAGCTTTCCTCTGAGGCACGTCCTTCCACCACGCTATTTTTCCCTTGGATGAGGCCAACCACGCAGGGACTGAGCTCTCTGAAATCATGAGCCAAAGTAGGTGCTCCTCCTTTCAGTTGCCAGCGTCGGGAACTGTGTCTCTACGGTGAGGAAAAAGACCAAGACATATGAGAAGAATAAATAGGAAAAAAGAAGAAGAAAATGGCAACTCTGAGAAGGCTGTGTACAACTGCAGGAATTTTCTGAAGACCAACATCAAAAAGACATTGCATGAATCACTTGAGCAGTTGGGTACAGCATAAGGAAACTTGGGAAGAGCGAGTTAGACAGGGCTCTCATGGACCTGGTGCACACAGGTCTGCAGTTCCCTTCCCACATGGACAGTCCTAAAGTCACCTTGAGATATTTTCTTACAAGTTCCAAGGAGTGTCTTCCCCAGAACTCTGATCTGAGAGGTGTAAATATCAGGTGAACTGAATTACAAATGTCCTGGCAGGGGGGAAAAATGGAACTTCAAAGGTTTGAATGTTTTTCTTTAGAGACAAGAGGCTTCTCCAAACCTTTTTAGGCTTAAGGCATAAACCAACTGCCCCTCCTTCCCTTAGCATAAATGAATGGCAGAATATGCAGGGCAAAATCTAGTTTCCTTTCCTCAAGGAAGGCAGGAAGTAGCACATAGCTGGCAGGGAAGGAGAAAGCCTGGAGCTGCCCATTGCCTCCCTGTATCTCCTCTGTTCCTCACTATAATGGCCCTTGTAGTGGTGAACACAATGAGAAGGTGACTGGTGGCGTGTGAGGCCCCTCCATCTCCTCAGAGCTGCCTTCTTTTCAACTAAATAAATGGCGTCCCATGGTTTGTTCAGTCAGCAGCCAGAGTGAGAACCTGAGCAACTGGGAAGAACACCAGGCACACAGCCCTCTTCTCTATGCTCAGACGCGCTGCTGCACAGGGAGGAGAACTGGCCACACAGCAAGCCCATTCCTTCCTTGGATCCCCAGGCTTACCGGTCAGGCTTGGAGAACAGGCCTTTCATCTCAATGCAAGCTTAAAACAGTAGAGTATAATATATAGAGCAGTGCTTGCTTTGGCAGCCCATGTAATTTGTGTAGCAGTCCTTTAGTAATAACTATATGCTTGGTATAACTTTTTAAAATAGCTTTACTCCAACTAGCACCTGTTTTTCCTACTGACCTTCCTTTCCTTACCAAAGTCAGAGCCATACATGGAGGTAGCTCGGGATAACTAGACCTCACCACTACCAAACAACATTTTCCAAGCTGTCAAAATCTCAGATGATAGAACTGTCAGAGTTAAACAATTTTCACAAAGGAAACAGGAAATTCAAGAGGCCATAAGCAGAAGTTTGATTAATTTCCTATTCCCATTAGACTAAAAATCAGCACACCAAGACTTTACTCCCAGGTAACTCACCAGTACCATGGTTTGACTAACTCTCCTCTATATTCTCTTGAATGCTGTAATTTGATGATTCCTTGAAGCTATTCCCCCTAAAATGCTCAAACTCATTAAGTTACCCTGACAAAGAAAAGACGAAATGGGAGGGAACATCCACACAAAAATATATCCCAACAAATATAATGTGCACTAATACATAAAGGAAATAATATAATAAAAGTACCATTGAAATACCCTCTGGATAGTGGCATAGTCTGGATAACATGATAGTTAAATAATTGTGTCAAACTTAGAAAAGCCCAACTAAACCCACTCAGCATAGTTGGGTTGTTGACGATCCGACCCCACCACCCTCCCCCGGGGAGGATGTCTCCAGAATGGTACAAAAGGGAAAGGTGGAGGGAAGCCTGACTCTATTCCTTCTGAGGAGCTCCAGTCTTCATTCTTCATTCTGGATGTCATCTCTTGCTTCCAGTCCAGGCCATTCAGCCTGCAGCGCTGCCGCTGCAGCCTTCTATCACAGACCCTTAGGCCTCCTGACAGGGACTCACACAGGACACTACTGGTGCTTCAGCTGGATCTCCGGTGTGTAGCTGGAGCTTCCACGTCTGTCTCTATGGGTGCCACTGTAAGCCAATCTTGTAAATTCTTATATCTTGCATTAAATATGTTTCTCTCGTAATCACTGACTCATACAGGTATCAATCAAAGGTCCATGTGTCAAGGGCTTCAACCAAGGTATTACTGAGAGATGATGGAATCTTTGAGAGTCAGCAGAGCCTCTGAGGAGGTTTTCTGGTCACTGGTCACTGTGCTCCTGAAGGGCATGCTGGCCCCAGTCCCTTCCTGTCTCTTTCTCTCTCTTTGCTTCCTAGATGTCAAATGATGAGCAGTTTGCTACACTACACATACCTGCACAATGTGATCACAGGCTGCAGCCTACAAAGCTATGAAACAGGGGCTGGGGCGATGACTCAGTAGAATAAGTGCTTCCCTGGCAAACGCAAGGGTCTGAGTTCAATCCCTGGTTCCACCA
>NDGM011042730.1:0-13843 GCA_002564305.1 Octomys mimax | reverse complement strand
TAGCAATTAAGAATTCTTGTGCTCAATTTCAATATACTATTCTCTCTTTTTCCTTGCAAATAAACCTGTGTCAGAAATTTTAAGGTGTTATTCTTAATTTTATTTACTCAAAATTAATTCTGGAGTACTGTCTATTTTTTATTTTTATTTTTACTTTTTGGGGGGCAGAACTAGGGATTGAAATCAGGCCCTTGTGCTTGCCAGACAAGCACTTATGCTACTGAGCCATCTCACCGGCCCCTAAGGTAATGTTTATTTAAATGTTACAGAGACGTTTACTTATCAAATTTTTCAGTGATATAGAATATCAACAGGAATTAAATTAGCATAATTTGATAAATGAAGAAAAATTGATAAAATTAAAAATTTCATAATAAAAGTGATCAACAGTTTACGTTTATAGGGATTACGTACCTACACATCAGAGATCATACAGAGGGCTTGCACAGTTCCACTCACACTGAGCAAGGAAAACATGAAAGCTTTCCAAATCCAGAAGAGATCAAGGGTCTTTTCTACAAGACACATACTGGCAAAATCCAGGCCAATAGAGATTGATAATTTTCTTAAAACTGCTACAGTGGTAACGCTCTTCTGTTCATATTAATTTCTCATGTATTTAATGAAAATTCAAACAAATGTTTACAGTTGGTGAATTTTTGGCATAAAGCTATATAGTTCCTCTAAAACATATTTAACACTTATCTATATTTTTCTGAAACAACCGCAGCCATATCACATGATTTAGTTCTGTAAAATAATTCCTTGGTGAAAGATGTCTATTGAAAATTACAAACTATAGACCGAAGAACATTACCACCACATCCCTGTACATGCATGAGCTACACCCCATCATCCTGATATACTTAGGACATATTAAAGACATCCTACATACAGTGGAAATACGGTAACATCAGAAGCAGAGTGAAAGGGGCCAGTCTTTGCCTCTGATAATCAGGAAAATTGCCCAGAGTGACACACCAGTATGAAAACCTTCAAACCTTAAAAACAATGCAGTATCTAATAAGAGCCATGGGGAGAATTTTGTATTTGACCTTCTGTACTGACTCTCAAATTGCTGCACATTTGTATGGCTGACCTGGTGTCAGTAACTGTTTATAAATAGTTGTTGCAGGGCTCTACTGTGACAATAATGTTTTACAGAGTGCTGGACCTCCCACTCCCCATCTTGTCAGGCTCTGGGTCAATAGTTTCTTTGTCTTTTACATAGAATATAGCTCTCAAATTGTGTTTTAAATGTGATGACTGTAAACACATTTTCTTTTTCTTTCCTTCTTCATGGACCAGCCACTTTATATCTCTATATATTACATGCAATTTGGCAGTGTTTGGATTTTTATCTATTTATTTTATTTTATTTTATTATTTATTTATTTAGTTAGTTTTTGTGGAACTGGGGATTGAACTCAGACCCTTGCGCTTGCCAGTGAAGCGTTTATTCCACTGAGCCATCTCCCTAGTCCAGTGTTTGGATATTTAAAGCACTAGTTTTTGAATCTCATTAATATAAGTATTTTTTTTTTGTTCAATTGTCTGCCTCACTACAACTCTAGTCTGAAAGGAACTTTCAAAGAAGGCCCATTTCCACAGTGCCGACAAAATTTGTGGTGTACTATATAACGCTGTATGACACACTCGCTCAGGGATTACATTTTCCTGTTTTATAAAATCTTAAGGATACTGCATGTATCGTGAAAAATTATTAGTGGTAATATCTAGGCTAGCTATTGCTAACTGAAGAATTCATATTAGGCTTAAAAGAAAGAAGGGTAATAGTTTCCTCCATGAGTCATCATTCCTTTTGTATACCTATAATGGTAAGCTTAGTGACAAATTAGAAAAGAAGTACATTTACAAAATATAACTTGGTGATTGTGTTTTTCAGTGCGGTTACTGACTATGTCATGTAGTTCTCATTGTTAAGATGTTAAAAATTATGAAAATGAATACTTTTTTAAAAATAACATGTTAGTGAATCTGTTTCTACTATTTAAATATCACTTTTTAAAAATTTAATACAGGGTCTACAGGGTCTACAGGGTCTCACTAGGTAGATCCAACTCATAGTGATCCTCCTGTTTACAGCCTCCCAAGTAGTGCAATTACAGGCACATGCCACCACACCCAGTCTTCAGGTGTCATTTTGATTCTAGAAAGTTTTGAATTAATGTTCACTTACAGAATAAAAACTACATATATGTGTAATTTTATATAATACATATTATATATCAATATATAATATAATATATACATATATTAAAAGGTGAATAAATGCATGTTATGGTTTGTGTCTAGTTGTCCCCCAAAAGCCTCATGCAGTCATGGGGCAGACTTGTAGAGTTTGTGATTAACTCATGATAGCTGGGATTATGGGTCTTAATCCTGCTGGGATTACGGGTGTGAGCACTATACCCAGCCTGGGGCAGATAGGCTGAATGAAGCTTAAGGGAGACAGACTCTCTCTCTTACCATCGTTGCTGCTGCCATGTAATGTTGCGTCTGCCACGTGCCACTCTGCCTTGGAGCCAGTTGAGTATGGACTGAAACTTCCATTAACTGTGAGCTAAATATACCTTCCCTTCCTTCATTTTGTCAGGTATTTGTCCCAGCAATAACAGAAGAGTAACTTGAGACAATGCAATATGATATCTAACCAGTTCACTTTAAGGAAGAGTAAAGAATGCATATATTCATATATCAATGCACATATGTTTTGTGTAAAATAAGTGAAAATGGAAGATAAGTCTGCTAGGAAAATTGCCAACATAGCATGTAATAATTAAAGGTTTCTGAAGGAAAACATCATCTTTGCTGAATATTAGAAAATATTCTCAAAATAACTTTTAATGTTCCAATTTGACCTTTTTCTATGGCTTCCAAAATAATCTAAAATAAATTTTCCAAATCTAAAATAATCTATTCCAAAATAATCTATCAATCAAAAATAATATTCCAAAATAAGATATCTCTAACAAATCAAAACAAAAAGGAACAATTTTTGTATTAGTAGTTGTGCAATTTTTAAAGACAATCATTCTTTTCTCTACTGGACAGGCAATTGTGCTGATAAATTAAAATTGCTTCTAGAGGAATTTTGTAATTGAATCCAAAGGCACTTTAAATTTCACATGTTTGTTCTTGATTTTTTATAGCACTGTGTAGTCACTTATTATTTTGGAATTCATGGAATATGATCAAATGGGAACATTAAGAAGCTATTTTGATAATATGGCAGAGTTAACACAGTATAAAAGGAACATAACAGAAAGTAATGGAGCAGTCAAATAAACTGAGGAAAAGAAGGACCAAAGCATAAAGAACTCTGCATAGCCAAAATAATACTTATGAACATAAATATGGCAAAATTTAAATCAGAAATATAATGTAGAAGAAGTTTCAATGATAGAACATTAGAAAATCCACTCAACTCTTAGGAAAAAGCTCAAAAGAAATGTGCAATTTAATGTCAACAAATTTGGAAATGTGCTATAAACTGTATTAGGTATCTTGCAAATGGTATCTCTTTAAACTTATATTATCTCTGAACCGTATGCATGTATCACTGTGACCTATACAAGGGCAATAAAGTCTAGAACTATTTCTTATGTTCAAAATCACAAAATTCTGAGACAAGTTTGTGTCCATAATTTCCCTCAAATTTGGTAAAACACTACAGGTTAAAGAAACTGCCAGAGGAAAGGTAGAAATTAAAAGAGAAGGAGAAACCAATGCAAAAACTAAAAGAGAAGATGAAGATAATTCCTAGAGTATTCTCTAGCTTTGACAAAAAATAGTACATATTGCATTCTAAAAGCCTCTGGTCTAGGCTGGCAAGATAGTTCAGTGGACTAAACACCTACTTAGGCTAGTGCAGGCACTGTGGATAGATCCCCAGGCACCATATGCAGCACCTGCTGCCCACCCCCCAGGCATGCTGAGCTGGCCACCAAGTCCTGGCGTGGTGTTACATGCCTGTAATCCCAACACTGGGGAGGCTGAAAGCAGGAAGATCACTATGAGTCCAAGCTGCGTAATGAAATTGTGTACAAAATACATTTTTAAAAAAAGCCTTGGATATGCTGATCTTCCGTATATTGACAACATGTGAGCGAAGAGTTTCAAAAGAGTACAAGATGCAGCAGCACAGGGAAAGGGACACTTCCAGCCTGACCTCAGGTCTCAAATTTTATCTGAAGGGAGTGGCGCTCTTAGGCTTTTGTAGAGAATACTACCTAAACTCACTGTAATTAGTATGTGTGTTAAGCGAATACACATAACATTAAGCAAAGGAAGTTTTAGTATATAATCAATTATTTTGTGTCCTAAGACACACAAAATCTTCTTTAACATATTGGTATGAGAAAAGTACATGAATTTATGTATGTTTTTAAGAATCATCAGGAATATTTTATAAAGATATTATTTACACATCTATTATTATACCTATCCATAGTTGACTATGTATAAAATTCAAACAGACTTATACTACTTTGTATCATATCCATGTGAAAAAAATTCCCTCCACTTTATACATTAGATTTTTTAATGTCAGGGAGAGTAAGTGTTCTGCATGCAGTCATGCAGTCAGATTTTAAGAAGGAATTAAATATACATTTACTGGGATCTTTTCTTTCTCTATTTTGGCCTACTTCCTCTTCACTACAAAAATGGCATCAAGTATGGAGCATGTGAAACCAACAACTCTGAAGTGTGAGCAAGGGCTCACGGAGAACATCCCAGGATGCATGCACTCAAGGGCAGTCTGAACCGCACAGCAAGACCTGGTTTCAAACAAATCATCAGAATATAACCGCTGCAGAAAAGTCTATGGCCAGTTGTATAGCTTAGAGCCCATAGAGTCTGGGAAGAGATTTTTAGGAAACACACAAATTTAAAAGCCTAACATTTTTCTTCCATTTTTCATAATGATACAGCAAACACAGGGGATTCTGACTGTGTAAAATATTGAATGTTCCCTTGAAAAATTTGTGAAGTTATTCCACTTTGAATCTTTCTGCATCATTTTGCTAATGACTTGCATATCAATTAGTTCATTATATTTTCCATATACTATATTCACTCAATTTATTTTATTGCAACTGGCATTATTGAAAAAGATTTTTTTCTGTCTTCTAATAGACATTGGTAGGATATAAGGAAATTTAATGTTAATGGCTAAAGTTATGTAAGTTCTCAGATCTGCATATTAATTTATTCAGCACTGCAAAATATAACTCCTGAAAGCCAAAGAATTCAGGATGTAAATGATAATGTAAAAATGACTCATAATGAATTGAAACAGTCAAATATACCAGGGGAACCAAAAATAGTATATACACTAAAGTGATCAAATATATGAAGTTGTTGGATATATAATTATGTAATACTATATAAAGAGTTACAATTACTATATAGTCCAGTGAATATTACAGAGTGTAATCACAACTTAAATGAAAAGGAAAATGATTAGAGGCTAATCTTTGGACCAAATTAGCAGAATTCACAGCATGTGCTTCTTTACCAAACAGTAATGTGTTCACTTTGATTATAATTACTTTCTCTACATCTCTACATGAATTTCAAAATTACATATTCTTTAGTATTTGTTTTAATGCCATACATTTTATCTTATGAACAGGAAAATAGCAAGTTATATTATGTGCAAGTACAAATTACCTGTAATGAATGTGATCAGTATGTACACATAAAATGTATGAATGAACTTAATTTAAAAAATTACTCAATGAATTGCCAGAAATATGTTAGTTGGCTTACAATTTTACCTGTATATTAAATTTGATAATATAAATTTTATTTAATAAAATTTTTGAAAATGATTCATGTTTTATGTTCCACATAATGAGCTACATCCCAAAGTGTATTAATATATCAATATAGGCATAAGTCAGGATTGAGTTCAGTTTTATTAACATTAAGGCTCCATCATTTAGCAAGAACAATGTGTATGTTGGCCTTACAGGATATCATTTCTGTATTTATAAAATTCAGTGTTCTCTGCAGTTAGTTAGCATTAACTTTACTAACTTGACAGCTTAAAGATTTACTAACTTTAATGAGGGGGTTCTTAATCTTTTCAGTACTGTATGTAGGCATTGTGTTATAACTGTACCCTAGTTAAAATCATTTGCATACATATGTGAATTAATTCATATGGCAAAAATTATACGTATCTACCTGTTTAGGCTACAGTTTCAATTTTTATGTCAAATTCTGCACATCTATATTTTATTTTATTTATTTATTTTTTTTGTGGAACCTGGAATTAAACTCAGGCCCTTGCATTTGCCGGGGAAAAGTTTATTCTACTGAGCCATCTCCCCAGCCCCTAAAAATAGGTCTCTTTTTTCTTTCTTTCTTTTCTTTTTTCTTTTTATTTATTTATTTATTTTTCATAACCAGGGATTGAACTCAGGCCCTTGGACTTGCCAGGCAAGTGCTTATTTTACTGAGCCATCTCCCTGGGCTGCACATCTATATGTTGCTGTGAAGATACTTTGTAGAATGTGCAAAGAGGAAAAAAAGTAAAACCAAAATAAGATATCCTCTCTGAAATTCTACAATAAAAATTTCCCCTATAACTCAGGATAGTCTACACCCATAATCACGAGTTAATTCCTTAAATCAATCTGTCTGTCTGTCTATCCATCTACCTGTACATAGGTAGGCATGTAGATATACTCGTATCTATATATACATACACACCACTTAATAGTTTTTTATCTCTCGATAGCTATGTGTATATATATATATATATATATATATATATAATATATGAATATAGAAAGTGTATTTGCATATATTCTATACATATAAAAGCCATATATATAATTTTGGTTCTGATTAGATATATGAAAAAAGAGTAACCATAACAAAAATATATAAAAGATTAAACAGAAATTACATTGATCAATATAGCAACATTGCCCAAAAGAAAGAATATGGAAAAGAGTGAAAAAGATAATCGCAAAGTTATGTTTTCCATCATAGTCCACATAATAGGAAAACAAGCTGAGCGAAGGGGAACATCCTATCCAAAGTGGAAGGTTAAGACAATGTATCCAGTTCATGAATGAATCACATTTGTAAGGTTCAGATTCCTTCACGTCTATGAACAGTGTTAAGGATAAAGAAGATGCAAAAGGCAGATAAAGACAGGCAAAACAAAACATAACTACTATATAAACAATCGTGGACTATTTTATTTCTTTCAAATTAAAAATACGCTATGAACATTTTCCAAAGCAAAAGTATTATTTTTGTACATTTATTTCACATTATTTGTCTTAGTTACTTTTCTGTCATTGCTGAGGCAAAATACCCAACACTTAAAGTTACACAGGACACGATTTCTTTGGCTCACAGTTTGTAGAGGATCAGTCCCTAAGAGGCTGGCTCCAGGGCGGGTGGCTTGGCAGACAGTATCATGGAGGAGAAACTGACACCAGGCAGAAGGTTGCAAGGCAACAAGAGGGCCTCAGCAGCAACTTTCCGCCCTATTATGTTACCCAGGCTACCTAGAGTGGGTATCACTCACACCATTACATAATCATATAATTGTATATAATTATATTGTAAATCATATATAATATATTTATATAAATTTATAATGTGTAGGTCCTATAATTACAATATATAACTAATATATGTATAATTTAAGAATCCACTTTAGCTACATTAATGAAAATAGAAAATAACAATTCCTTATTTTATTAACCCAATACTCATCCTATTGGCTGAGCATGTCTCTGTAAGTATTTGCATATTTATATATTTATTTTTCATAGTTATGAAGTGCCCTTTAAAATGCAGGGCACTTTTGCATGTATAGACAAGATCAGGTACATTTACGGTGGTACGATTGTAGACTGCTTTGAATGTATTGAATAGTTCAAGCTCTGCATTTGTCAGGTAACCAATATCTGTATATGGTTACTAGTTGCTATTTGAATCTCTAAAGTTCCAGACCAATGAATATCAACTTAAAGCTAATAGACTGAACTGCCTTAAGAACTTAAAAGAAGGGCCAGCCAAAGAGCTCAGCATATTATAAAGCCTGCAAGAAGGCGCAGGGGCCAGGGGTTTGATTCCTGGTCCTGAAGTCCTGGCCCCACACTTGGGGCATGCTGAGACGACAATTGAGACTGAGTGTGGTGGCGCCCACCTGTATTCCCAGCTCTTGGGAGGCTACAAACAGGTATATCACTAGGAGTCCAATCTAGTAGTGAAACCCTGAACATCCTGTAGACTCTTCCTTAAAATACAAAAAAAAAAAAAAAAAAGTGTTTTTTCTTGATCTCAGGGAAATATCAGAAGAAAGACACAGATTTCTAATTTATAGGCATAAATTAATGAATCTTCAATATAAAAGTTACAATTTTTAAAATATTCTTTTCATAACAGCTATTATTTCAAAACAACCTTAATTTACTCAATCAGCCATATGCCATCTCTTTTTGAGAACAGTATACTGCTCAATTTTATGAGCACAATGATGACCATCATATCACAAAGGGAATTTTGTGAACTTTGGTTAAGTCAATAATACTCTGTATATTAACTACATCCATCATTGCAAATTCATCACCGGATCTTCAAAGGCATCACTCCACTTCACTGTCTAAAATATTATATGACATATGGTGGCAAATATAGTGTTTACTTATAGATCTTGCCTATTTCTTTATGGGTCAGTGGGTGTAAGAAATCAAACCATCAGCAACTCATGGTCTCATATGTTCAGTTGGGTGGAAGTACAGTACAGCACATAATGAAACAGATATCCTTTTGGACAAGGCCTGGGGCAAGCTGCTGGCATGACAGTGCCCCTTTTTGGAGGTTCTATGGTTGTTCACAGAATTCCTTTTCCATGTCATGAAACAGAGATTTCCACTTTTATCTTGGCTTTCAGCCTGAGATTGTCATTATCGTTCAAAGCTAACAATCTACCTTTGGTTTCTGCCCCTTTCTTTCAACCCCTTTCTTTCATCTTCAATGCCAGCAACTATAGTCTTTTCTGAAGCTTAAATCACGCTCCCTTTGCTTCTGCCATGTCTATCCCCTGAAATTTCTCTGAAACCTCAGTCTCCGCCACTGTGTCTATATAAGCTGATGGGATGGCTTCATACCCACCAGGATACTCTGGGTAATTTAAGACCAATTTAATAGTAACCTTAGCTTTAACTTCACAAGTCTTTCCCAACTCTATCTACATTTGCTTTCGACTGCAATAACTACAGGACAGTACTCGTGTGACATCGTGATCAAAATTTTCCTTACTATATGGAGCAAATACATTTAAGAGGAGTTTGTTGGTTTGGTGGGTGGGTGGGTGGGAGGTATGGTTTCGTTTGGTTTGTGCAGTGACATTCAAACTTTTAAATTTTCAACAGATATGATGAAATAAATTGGATAAGTGAAAATTGATTCTCAACTATTGATTAGCTCTCCTCTATAGGTATACAGGAATCCTTATTTCTATATGGGAAGGCCAGATGGGTTGCCTTTTTCATTCTTGTTTTAAGATTTTGTGCTCTGGAATTTGTACATAAAATTAGACCACCACACAGTACGTACCTGAGCATTTATTTTTCTCCATGTGTGGCTTACTCTGAGCCAGGTCAATGCCCTGGTGGTGCTGTATAATAGGCTGACTGTCACTGGATGTCAGATACTTTCTTTTCTTTTCTGTTAATTCTCATCTATCTATTCTCACCTCTCCTGACAGCATAAGCTGGATTTTCCATTGAGAAGAAAACAGAAAGGTATTCTTGGCATTCTCTCTGTGCTATATATTCCCACTACAACCTCCATTTCCATATTGGTCTTTCTTGGTTTAAATTAGAAGCTTTGATTTACCTAGAAAGTTTCTACTAACAACAGATTAACATTTAAATTCTGCTCGTAGTTAAAACTTCAGCCAACCTTTCCAAACTACCTGTTCCTAAAAATAGATGTCACCAATTGTTTTTAGAATTATTTTGTTGTAATATTAATACCAATTAGTAAGCTTTGTAATATTAAGAGCCGGGATCAGCAGATATATACTGCATGTCATCATTTTATTCTTATTAAGTTTTAGAGCACTAGCATGACCTTGGGTAATATAGCGCCTTATTCATGATAACCAACAGAAAATGGTGTGACATAGTTGATAATTTTGCAGGCAGGAGAAAGGCATATTTGACTAAGCCCCAAGGTGAATAGAACGGAACACCAGGCTGTTTTACTTAATTCTATAGTCATCCACTGGCCAAGTTCCGCAATTATGGATGAGTAAGTTCATCTCAGAGAACAAATATTAGAAGGTCAGATTGTGACAATATATTTAGCTTATGTCCTTCAAATTAGTTTTAACAGTAATACAGTTAGAAGTTTTGTTCTCCATCTGCCAAGGTTCATGTCTATTTCTCAATTGGTTTGTAACCCACATGGGAAGAAAAAGCTATGATTAATTATGACCTCCTATAAGCCAGCAGTGCCTTACATCTGCTCTGACATTTTATTCAGCCTTCTTCAATGAAACTCTACTTCATTTGTAATTGCTCTACTTCTTTTGTTCTTTACTATTCCTTGTGAAACCTAATAGATTCCTGAAGCCTGATAACCAAGTTCCTGACATTCTGACTACCCGATATCTTCCTGATGCCTAACACAGCATCTGACACACAGTCAAAAATCCCCGAATAAATTATTGACTAGTTCCACTAAAATCATAAGCAAAGTATTGCCTTGGATATAGTAGGCCTGTTGACTAACCCCCTGGAAATTGCATAATGCCTATTTTATTTCACAAAATAGTTATTTTACCAGCATTCTGCTGCAGCCCATTTTGGTGTTTAGCTCCCTTTTTCTCAATGCTATCTATATTTCTTCTCATACAAGTTAAGAAAAGGACAAAGTGATGAAAGATTTTCAATCTTCTAAATGAAATCATCATAAAGGTTTCACAACATTGACTATAGATATACATATATATATATATATATATATATATATATACAAAAACATATATAATTATATACACAAACACCAGCACACACATCACATTCCTGGAAAACTTGCAAAAATATATCAATGAGCCTTCTTTCAGGTTTTATTAAGCAACATTTTAGAGATATGAACTTAAATTAATTGTCTATGTTAGAAATCATCTTTACATGTATTCTTCTAATGGCTCTTAATAGCATTGGTGCTGTAATAGGAACATAACTTATGACTATCTACGACAGTATAACACTGTTTCATACAGTGTTATCACAACAGTTTTTTCTT
Source organism: Octomys mimax (assembly GCA_002564305.1). Taxonomy (NCBI): domain Eukaryota; kingdom Metazoa; phylum Chordata; class Mammalia; order Rodentia; family Octodontidae; genus Octomys; species Octomys mimax. The sequence continues at coordinate 2,530 of NDGM011042730.1, read as the reverse complement.
GAGATTTTGGACATACAATGCATTAAATCTGGCATAATACTAAACATGCATATAATTTCAGTAGGTTCACCAAGCTTCTAATGTTTCCATTACTACATGTCTCTTTATCATTAAGGCTTTTTTTAAGGCTTTGATCATCGCAAATATAATTATCAATAGCATTTCCATAGATTTGTGCTTTAAATGTTTCATGTTCTTATATGCATTAAAAATTTTCTGAAATCAGCACATTGGCAAGATTATATCAATCTTTTCTAAAGAGTTTTTTTAAGCAGAATTTCAAGCTCAAATTATGTCATTTTAATCAGCCACCCTGAATTCCATTTTCTCATTCTTTGTATAATTTTCTTGGCTGTACTTGAAACAGTGCATTTTGCTGATTTCCAAATACATATATATTCACATATATTTTATGGTCTAACACTTCATTGTAAGTCTTCCCCTGTCTTTCTAATGTTATGACTGCTAGCACCTCTATTTCCAAAAGTAACGTACCTCCTGCAAAAGCTTAAAAGAACTACTTGGACATAGAAGAAGTAATTAAGGAAAAAGAAGGCATTGTATTAAGTAGCCACCCATTCATCCTAGAATCCATGGTGAATATGTAACCTCACTCTAATTAACTTTTCACTGGGCTTTGCATAATTTACTAATTATGTCTCAGAAATGCTGCAACATAACATTGAAGCTGGCTATTCAGACATCGCTTAGGAATTCAGAATATAAGTAACTGGCATATTTATTGACTCACAAACATTTTCCATAAACTGCTTACTTGGAAGGAATATAGTTCCCAAAGACTAAAAAGAAAAAGAAAATGAAAACACAAAATAAAAGAAAAGCACACAAAAAAAATCACACACAGTACACAATATTTCCTCCATACCTCCACACCTCTGTACCTACTTCCTCCATACCTTTCCTCTAAGTAAAAGTAACCCTCAGAAGCTAGGAAATTTTTAAAAATACTTAGAATTTAGATAAGATATGTTTTATCAGTTAGGTTCAATTAGAAATTCAGTTTTATTGGAGTACCGAGTGACCACCAAGACCGGGCTTGTAACACCAGGGCTGGGGAGGCTGAGCAGGAGTATCACCACGAGCCTGAGTGGCCTGGTGAGACCCTGCATTAAATACATATTAAATAAGTAAATGAATGAATAAATAAATAAACTACCGTAGATTTGATGTTGTCAGTTGGTGTTATATGAATATACTATTTGCCGCTACATTATTTTATCCAGGGGCAGCCATCCTAAGATACAGCCTGAACCAGAGTTTTCAAGTGGAAATGAGGCTACGATGAACCAAGGGCAAAGGGTGCGATTCTTGTTAGATGAAGGACATAACTGCGCTATACTGGAAGCCTAGCTGAAGAACACTCGCCACACCTAACAGGGTCACATCACCGCTTTCATTTTGCAAATTTCTGATACAGCATTTGTTATGCAGAGTTTAAGGACTACGACTTCCCTCTAAATATTATGAGATACTGTGAAATACAGGCCACATTTACTTAAATTGAGTACATGAAATATTTATGGATAAGTTCAAGACAAGATCACATTTACCAAAATTTGTAATTTTAGCATTTAAATAATTTAAATTTGAGATTAATAATCTTTGATCAGTATGTGGCAAATGGGGCTAGCGAGATCAGCAGTTCAAGGGGCTGCCTGGCAAGCACAAGGAGCCGGGTTCAATCCCTGGTACTGTATGTTGTACTGGCCTCATGGCAAGCCAGCTACTGAGTCTGGCGTGGTGACGCATGCTTGCAATCCCAGCACTTGGGAGGCTGAGACAGGAGGATCATTGTGAGTCCAAGGTGCATAGCAAGACAATGTACTAAATACATACATACATAAATAAATAATTTTTAAAATGTGATATATGGGAACTTAGTACTGAAGTAAGAAGTCAGGTATACTAAACCTCTGTAATTCGTATTACAAGAATGTGTGCCTTTCTACTGGCTATTGCTGCTGTGCATGAAGCTGACCAGTCTTAAAATGCACAGCTTGTTATAAGCAAATTAGCACGAGTCATTACCACAGATTTATAGGAGGCTAGCTGTCATAAATTCATTAATTTGCTAATTCCTGGGACAGTGATTTATTTAGTTATTACCTTTTAAATTAAGATTGAAAACAATTGTTAATTCAAAGACAACAGTAAGAAAATAGAGATACCTCTTGTACACTGTAAGACTACTTCCCCCAATGAGAATACTTCAGTGTAGTATGGTAATGATATTATTATAGTTCCTGTATGTTATCCATCTTCTTTAGTCTTACTTATAATTATTTATGTGTATACATGTATTAAAATTTATATTTTTAAATATTAAGTTTGGACTATAATAGAAAAAAGGATAGATTTTGTTCATGTGTTTCTGGGGATTTAAACTAGGTTAACCTGCGGGCTTCACACTAAATTACATATCCATGTCTTTTTGGTTCTTTGTGTCATGCTAAGTTGCTAAGTAACCTAGGCAGGGTTCAAATTTGGTTTCTTTCTTTTTTTTTTTTTT
>NDGM011042720.1:0-10557 GCA_002564305.1 Octomys mimax | reverse complement strand
AACTCAGGCCCTTGCGCTTGCCAGGGAAGCGCTTATTCCACTGAGCCATCTCCCTGGCCCGTAGCAAAAGTTTTATTACAAAAAAGAAAAATGAAAAATGCAACAAAAATTACTAAAAAGTGGCCACAAAATCAGAAAGATAGAATATGGACTCTAAATTTATTTTATTGATTTCAGAAGAACATGGAAATCATATGGCAGAGCCAGATTTTGAGCAAGTCATCCCAAAGAAGTTTTGAGAAGCAATAACAAATAAGACTTTAGAGATGAACACGAGGCATACCAGACAGTATGTGATGAGTACACACTCTTAAAAATTCAAGGAACATGAAAAAACATAAATCAATAAATAATTTACTTAATCTTTATATACTGATTAAAAGAAATAGAAAAATGAATGTATAGCTAGGCCCCATTTACTGTGTACTAAATTTTTAGAAACTCTGGAACAAAGAGAAGCTTCTTTTATTATTATTTTTTTTTTTTAGACACGCTTTCACTAAATTGTCCAGGTTGGCCTCCAGCCCTCAGTCTTCTTGCCTCTGCCTCCCAGGTACTGGGATTCTTGGTGCACTCCACTATGCCCAAAAGAGGAGATGCTCTTAAATACACTCTGAGAGAGTAAACAAGTTTAAATACACCCAATTGAACAAATAATAGATGCCCCAATAGCAACAGAAGGCAGTACATGGTGAAATGGTAAAATTGTGTAAAACCTCAAGTTGTCCAATCTGCAAATTCTCTTTCAGTAAAAAGGTCACAATAAAGCCACAGGTACATAGAATAAATTATAAATCACTGTTATAATTTTCATAAAATAGCTCCTAAGGTATTCAGTATAAAAGGAAATAACTCCCAAAGGAAGACTAATGGTACATCCAAGTGAAGAAATTGCGACATATGTGCCAGGTAAGGTGGAATGTCAATTTCAGTGGCCTTGAGACACACCAGGGATGTGGCTGTGCCAGGTGGGCCAAGGGGGCATGGCCTTGGCATCTGTTCCTGGCTCCTCACCTTCTCTCCTACACTGTCCTACCACTCAGCTTCCTGGGCACCATGAACAAAGCAGCTTTGCCTGACCACACCTTCCTGCTGTGGTGGCTCCACCTTGGAGACACTCACCGTGGCTCAGAGTCCACGGAGTTCCTTGATGTGAGCCAAGTTAAACTTCTCCTCTTTTCAGCTGGGGTTGTTTCACAAAAGCTGACAAATACAGCACTTGCAAAGTAGGCAAACTACTGACAGATTGTTCACAAAAAGGAAGATAAAGCCAAATAAATAACAACAAGAATGGAAAAGAGAATATAATTAAAGGTAGTACAAAGATTTAAAAGATAGCATCAAAATATTATGAATACCTTTGGACTTGTAGAAATTAATAGCACCACAGGAAAAAAATTCTACAATGGAAGAATAATCTTTTATCTTCTTAATATGAATTATGTGTAATAATAAAATTTTGAAAAATCTTATAAAAGTTCAAAATTGCACCATTGTAGAAAAAATTTATAAAACGAACAGGATACTCTCATATGATTTTTTTTTTTTTTATGGTACTGAGGATCGAACTCAGGACCTTGCACTTACAAGACAGGCACTTGTACCACTGAGCTATCTTGCTAATCCCCTCTCTCACATGATTTTAAACTCAAACTTTTATTAAACTTTAAAAAAAATTGTGTCATTCCACTCCTGTATGAATTTAACCAGAAAATGGAAATAGAAGGCAAAGAACTCTGTTTCATCGTATAAAGCAAGCATTCTCTTAATAACAAACCAGACAGATTGTTCTATTACTGTGACAAATTACTAAAAGTTTAGTTGTAAACAACATGCTTATTATCCTACATGTAACTGTAGCGATCCCAAGTCTTGCACCAATCTTGCCAGACAGAGCAAATGTCAGCTTTGCTGTCTTCCTTGGACACTGCTCACAGCTCAAGCTTCCTGGCCCTCTTCCATCTTCACAGCCAGCAATGGTGGAGTCTGCACGTTGCAGCCTCCGGGTATCCACACTGGGATGTAGGCCCGAGATTAGATTGGGCCCATCTGGATGGCCCAGGATAAGCTTCCATTCTTGTGACTCTGAACATTAATCATACCGAGGAAGGCCCTTTTCCTGTGTTACATATTTCTAGTTTCCAGAGATTAGGACATAGACTTAGTCTGTGGGACCATTATTCTGCCTGCCAAAGCCAACAAGCACACATGGGAAAGGAAGACTAAAGGACATGAGTGTGTTGACACTTATCTTAAACAATATTTTGACAAAAAGAAAAATTTTGAAAAATCTTAATCCATAACTATTTTATAGTCAAGAAATTCAGTGTTGTTAAACATCTGTTCATCTACTTAGTATGTTAAGAGAAACAGCATATAATCATCTCTACAGGTACAGAAAACAATAGCTATAAGTCAATGCTTATTTACAATATTAAAATTATTCTCAGTACACTAGAAGTAAAAGAAAATTTCTATAATTCAATAACAGAATCAATAGAAAATACATCAAATATCAACCTTTGTGGGAAGATTTGAAAAGTGCTTTCTTAAAAATTAGAAATAAGAAGGCCACTGCCACCCAGTGAGAAGTCTAAAACAATCAAGTGAGATAAAAAGAAACAGAAGCTCTAAGGTTTTACAATCTTTATAATTCACACAAATAAAACTCTAGAAAATCTACAGAATTAATAAAAGAATACAATCAAATGATTAGGAAATAAAATACAAGACATATAAAACCTACTTCATAAAAATATACAAAACTAAGCCTGAAATTCCAATTTCTTAGGAGGTTGAGGCAGGGGAATTTTGAATCAAGGTCAGCCTGGCAATTTAGCAAGACCCTATCCAAAATAAAAAATAAAAAGGGGTGGGGATATAGCTCAGTGGTAACATTCATGAGGCCCTGGGTTCTATGCCAAATACAGCAAAGTAAATGAATGAATGAGGTGGGCAGAGAAGCTAGCTCAGTGGTCGGGCCCTTACTAGGCTTTGGGGAGGCCTTGGATTCAATTTCATGTACTACACACATGTGTGTATATGTGTAAAATCATTATTAAAAAAGCATTTAAAATTATGGAGTTATTAAAGACAACCTAAATAAATTCAAACCTGTGCTATCTTCAAGGAAGTCTTGTTATAAGGAAATTGAGCTCTTCAAATTCTTAAACACAATTCCCATTTACATTCAATAAGATATTTTTTTCTTGAAACTAGAAAAAGCTGATTCTGAAATTTATGAGGGAGAAGAAAAGCCCAAGATCAGTGAAGACATCATTAAGGAAAAGATAATGAGACAGAATTTCCTTTAGTGAGACATCAAAATTTCTTAAAGCTATAACAATGACAATGGCTTTAGCTCATGACAACGACCAAGACCAAGAGTAGAAAGCAGAGAATAAATGTAAATTCATTCACAGATAAAAGCAATGTATAACTGAGGCTGTGAACCAATGGAAGGTAAGGTCTGCTTGACATTTAATGCTGATACGATGGGTCATTCATTTTGAAAAACACAGTCCTAGATCTCTACACCATTCCCACAAACTAATTTAAGATTGATTTAATCCTTAAATTAGAAAAGCAAGATTATTAATCTTTTAGAAAACTATAATGTCATTTGCTTTAGAATCTTCACACTAGAAACATAAATTAATTTGTATCTAATATGTATCACACCCATTCTACTCCAAGTTATTATGTAGAAAACACAATAGATCTTGAAATGGGTAGAATAATTTTCATAATGAGATCCAATGAAAAAATCCTCAGGCTTAAATGATCCATAAATGAAAAATATAAATAAATAAAGATGTAGCTTCTTAAAAGAACATTGGGGGTAACAAAACATTACATATAGAGTGATTCAACCTTACACAATGCCAAAATAAAAACAAATTACACTGTACTCTGTTGAGGAATATATTTTGGCAAACCTAAACACATAATAAAAGAAAAATTAAAACCGATACTCAGAAGACTGGTTCTCTTTGAGGACAGAAATGGGAGAAAGAAACATAACTGGTAGTTCCAAATTTGTTGGTCATGCTCTAGTTCATAGATCTGGAAATGATTCATTGTTTATTTTATTATTTCAGAACTTATATATATCTTATACATATATATTTTATATATTTAAATGTTTAAAAATAAGAGCTTCTAGGGTTAGTTATTATAAAATGGGCCAGAGATTGCAATGATAACTGTATTGATCTCATCATCATTAAATAAGCATGGTAAATATTTTGCAGCACAACACACACACACACACACATCTTCATTATCTTATTCTTCTAAGTACAATCACCGTGTTTAAACAATTAAGAATTTCCTCTCTTCATTAATGTTAATATGTGGGCATTTCTTTCTTAAATGGTGCTTGAAGACCTGACTTTCAAGGACTCCGTTATTTTCCATCATTCAAATCACCGTATTTATCCCTCCCACCAAGGCAGGTGTTGCATTCTTTTTGCTTGCATTGCTATAATTATGCCGAACAGCCTTGAGCCTAATCCTTTATCCATGTAACTTTGTTTGTTTCCTTAATGCAAATTTCCAGAAATAGAGTTACCTAGTCAAAGCACACAGATTTAGGAAACCCACTTGTTCTTCACTTTAGACAGTGCCAAGGGACGTGAGTCACAGCTTTGCCTCTCCAACATAGTGTGCTATTAACTGACACAAAAACAGATCCTGGTAGGTGCGGTGAACCTGCTCAAGGGAGAACAAAATGTATCATTGTTTATTTTTCCTTCTTTTTTGTCCCTTGTGCCAATCCCCAGATTTTGGCAGAAAGTCGTCAAGAACAAAGAAGAAAACTAGCACCATAGAGAAGGAGAAAATTGTTGTGAAAGGAAAATTTAACGCTATCATCTTGAACAGGATTTCAGAGAGTGCAGCATCAATAAAACAGAAGTATGCTGCTATGAAGGAAGAATAACTAGCGAACCAAAAGATCTCTTGGAATTTTAAACAATGCTTCCAGAAGTAAAATATTTTAAAACTGTGATTTTTATGGAAACAAAAGTTTACATAGAAGGGCCACTTACTAGGTGATTTGAAAAATGAAATCTTGATAAGAAAAGTCTACCAGGATGAAAAAAAAGAAAGCACATAATTTTAAAATTAAAATTAAAAAAATTAAATTTAAATTACATAATGCCTTAGAAAATTTATTGAATATAATATTATATGTTATGCTACATTGTACAATGTAGTGTACATATACATTATAACTATAAATGTACTAGAATGTAATGTATAATGAAAGAATTCTAGATATCACATATAGTCACTTTATATATAAATATGTGTACATATCTGTGACCACTAATTATGAGATGTTAATTTGACCAGATTAAAAATACCCAAGGGATTAGCAAAGTACATTTCTGGGTGTGTCGGTGGATCAGGGGCTGTGACATTAGGTAATCCACATGGCTTCTGGCCCTTTCTTCTCTGGCACTGTTCCCCTTTGGTGCTTCCTCGTCAATGTGAAGGAATCATCTTTGGTCCACCATATCCTACACCATAATATTTCTGCCTTACATCATCTGCCATGGACTGAGTCATCTAAAACCGTGAAGCCACATGAAGCCTCCTTCAACTGTGGGTGGGAGGTGTTGTGTCCTAGTGGTGGGAAAGCTCTCCGTTATAGAGGGTCAATATCAAGAATGGGGGCATCACTGTGATGGTGCCTGACGACCTCAATTTCCACATCTATGTGACTAAGTAGTTAAGTTCTAGAATATCACTCAATTGCCTTTTCTTCTATATGACACATTTTATTGTGGAATTATTTCTCATCATCTTGGAAGTCATATAGGTATTTAGAAATCACAAGATGTAGTTTCACATAGAGTGGATGAGTGGCATGTCATATACTTTTGTGATTAAAGGGATACAATACTCTTTGCATCAGCATACAAGAGGCAGACTGTGGTCATTTGGGAAGCTGTATAATTTTTCCAATTGCTTTAATAAATTGACTAGATTTACAGCAAGAATTCTGCATAGCTTTCATTTCATTTCAAGCTAGTTCCCTTTCTAGTGGTTTTTGAAGCTAATTCAGAGAACTTCATCTGCATGACAAACTCCTTGAAATGCATTTGGCCTCTTGCTATTATTCAGTTTGTGTGTCTGGACATGGAATTTTTCTCAAAGACAGATGTTTAACATAATATATAAGTGTTCAATTAAATGGTTCCCAAATTCTTAAATAGGACCTAAACACCAAAACCTAATATTAACACCAAGAAGTTCACCAAGACTTATTTTTTTAAAAAAACAGAGAGACACTAGTCAAAGAAAAAGCATTTTAGTTTCAGTCTTAGCAGTCATAAGTTAGGTTGGAGCAACATGCCATTCCTGACAAAATGAGAATAACTGAACCTCTGACTGAAGTTGTCACCTCCTGAAGTGGGGATTAGGTTATGGAGAAAAGAAAAATATGAGATGAAGTGATCCTGATAAATATTGACTTTCTGGCAAGTTTGGATCTCCTCATGCTAAATAAAAATATGAGGTTTCTTAGTGGCCATTGACCTATGAAGTCATCTCCAATAGTGTTAGAATACACTGGACAAAAAATGCAAAACAAATGAATCCTCTAACTGAGCCAAATTATTACAACAGCCTTTGACTAATTCTCTCCATATTATGCTTTCCTTTTGCCAATTACTACTCATTTCCTCAGGATGGTTTTTGTGGCTTATAGGAATTTCAAACTGGCAATGTCATGAATTTACAGAATAATGACCACAAACAGTAAGTACAAACAAAATAGAATCATATCTCATAATGCAACAACCTAACATGGGAAGAAAAGGCGAACGAACAAAAAAAAAAATGACTGAAGAATATTCAGAAATAATAGACAAAGTTTCTTGGTTGGATTTAGCTTATTAACTTCTTAAGAATCTAATTTTTATGTTGCAACTCATTTCTGACTTCCTACAAATAAAAGATCAAAGTCTAAATCTCAACATGTTCATTTTTCTCCTATCTTAAATTGAGATTAACTCATTGATCATCATCCTCTTCCACAGGAAATGAGAGCTGCTCATCCAATAATTCTATACTCTGCATAGGTTTAGCCAAAACCACTATTATAAATGTAAATTTTCACTGTACATCTGACCTATGAAAGAGCACTATGGCTCAGTACAGGGTGTGATACATGGAAGAGAAAACGCGTACGTGATAAAACTTTGTATGTGCCTGTGCTCAAAGGAACTCACCATCCAGTAAAGGAAAAAGACATGTTCTAAAAAGTTTTGGGATCTTGGGTTGAAATGGAGAGATAAAAGTGGAGAGAAGGAGAGTACTGTCTCCTAGGTATTAAACTAGGTTTCAGAATGTGAACACAGAGATTTATGGCATGAACTTAAAAAAAATTCTACTCCACAGTCCTGATCAAGTATTCCTTTGGGTCTGGAAAAGTTGGCCACTTTGAAATGCTATACCATAATAGAACAGACGAAAGCTGCTCTTTGGGGTTGGGTTTCAGGAAAGCCAGTCATACATGAAATCGAGATGCATGTATAACGTGTAGTTTCAGCCACTTGAACATAGTATGTAGTTCAAGACAATGTCATTACTCTGTTGCATTAAAATCCTGACAATATGTTATCAAATATTGACAAAGTAATTGCTGAGATTCACCAGAGAGAAAAAATCCACTTCAACAAAAAAAGATGGCTTCGTTGACTGTGTGAACTCACTTTTCAATGAATTATGGTTTTATAGAAATACGATCCTCGCTCCATAACCTTTCTTTCTTTTCCAGTTCAATTTATGATTCATTTTATGACCATGACGATGTAGTAAATGAGAACCACATATCAATGGTTTAATAATAATTTTAGGGGGATAGTGAATGAATCCAGTACTTGACTAGACAACTGTTGGGACTGAAGGACAAGGACTATAAAAATGCGAAGAGGCCAAAAGTGGGGCCTGAGTTCATTCCTGCAGGACCGCATGACCCTCTGTATTTCCCTGCCAAGTCATTTTGAGTATTAAGAAGGAACAGTGGTGAAATATAAGACAGTCAATACTTCTTATGACTTTAGCAGGGTATTAGAAGACTTTTTAAAGGTTTTGTTTCTGTTTTTTAGTCTGGAGGGCAGAAAACCTAGGCCTTACTCTGCCTCTGGGTAGCAGTATGATATTAGATATGTCTGATTCTCTCTCTTTGTCTTCCTCTTAGCTGTAAATACAAGCTGGACTAGGTGTTCTCTCTGGTTCCTTCTGGCTCAAACTTCTATTATGAAAGGAAAAAGTTCGCCTCTAGGCTTCTAACTTGAACGCCAGGTTTCGGCCTCATGCAAATTAAACTGTCTGGGTTGTAAACCAACTACAAAATAAGGTTTATAATGGAAACAGCAAGTGACCCTGGGCTGCTGTTGGACCATCCGTTCCCGCTGTAGTATTCGGTTACCGATCTGTTCCCTGGGCAGAGGCTGCCGAGTTATGTAACGGCGACTACTGCGGGATTACTTAATCCTCTGCCTAACCCTAATTGCACAGTCTGCGGTGGCTCCTGTAAACCAGGTCCTCTTCAATGACACGCTCCGGAGTAGCTGTGGCTGAAATCTCCAAACCCAGCGCCTGCTGGTTTGAAATAACGCAGTTGCGGGGAGCTTCTAAATCCCACCCTTTTCAAAGTACATTATTTTTGCTTTTTGTCCTGTCTCTTTCTAAACTGCCAATGGTTTTCTGTCCAAAATGACCTAGCACTAGGAAAAATCCTAACAAATAAGAAAAGAATCCAGTGCAGGTACAGTACATACTGTCCTCTGGTTTATGGCACAGAGCAAACCAGGAGCTTCCAGGGAGCCAGCCGGAGAAGGAAATGATTCATGCCACACACAAGTATTAAACTGAACGGGATTGGATACAGCTCAGCCTTTTCATTTAGCCTGCATGCCTTTGTTACATGTGAACTTTCTTAAACTCTCAGCAAAAGAAAATTTCTGGCAAATTTTGAAGGCAAAGAATGCACTTTTATAATACAAAGTATATATGGAGAGTTTAGTGAGCGGAGGTCCACAGCATCTGAAAATCAGTGACTATAAACAGTCTAACATATATTCTTCATAACGCTCCAAGATTGTATTTCTTATAATTTGATTCTTTTTTTCTGCTTCTATATTATTATATTCCCATTTTAGGAAACATGTGTAAGTAGAAAAATGAAATAGAAATTTATCAATTAATCTCCATTTTTTCAAAGTATGGATAAATTGACAATAAAATTATATTTTACTTATTAATGTACATACTATTTTATTATTATCATAAAATTCATATTTTTGTTTCACTTATATGAGTATGTGAGTTACATTATTACTATAATAACATTTATATTTTTATTTCATTTACATGAGTATGGTCTTGAGTTACATCCATTTACCTATAAAAGCCTCCAGTTTATCCTTCTCTATGGCTGAGCAGTAGTGCATTATGTTAAAAAGCCATACCTTGGGCCAGCGAGATAGCTCAGCGGTCTAAAGCACCTGCTTTGGCAAGTGTAGGCAAAACACAGGGACCACAGTTCCATGCCATGCCAGCCCTGCCCCCAGGGCAGGCTGAGCTGGCCACACACACACACACACACACACACACACACACATAACCATACCTTTTTAATCCATTCCTCAGTTGTTGGGCATTTGGGTTGCTTCTGAGTCTTAGCTATTACAAACTGTGCTGCTATAAGCTTGGGGTACACATATCACCATTGTACGGTGCTTGTAATTCTCCTGGGAAGATACCCAAAAGAGAAACAGATGGCTCAAATGGGCCCCCTAATCCTAGTGGGTTGTTTTTAGGAGTCGCCATACTGATTTCCACAGTGTTTGCAGCAGTCTGCACTCCCCCCAACAGTTGAGAAGCGTTCCTTTTCCCCACAGACTCTCCAGTGTATGTTATTGGCTTGTTTTTTGATGATAGCCATCATTTCTGGAGTGAGGTGCAATCTCAGTGCTGTTTTAATTCACATTTTTCAGATAAGCAACTAGTGTGAGAAGCTGGCCAAGTAAATAGGACCCAAAGTGTACAGTAGATACCATGAATCAGGAAGAAACTGTCCAAAAGAAGAGAAAGTGTGATAGGGAAAAGGGGAGATGAAGGAAGAGAAAAGGAAGGAAAAAATTATATATGCATATATATTATATAAATAAGATAACTAAAGATAGATATGTGGCTAATTTCTCTTGGCTCATTGAAAAGAAAGGTTTGTGCTAATATTTTTTGGACACTATCTCATGCCTATATCTTACACCCTGAGTAACTATTCTGAAGATAATAATATGCAATGTATTGTTACTCTCCTATTATCTTGCTTTGAAATTCTGTTTTATTTTTTCTTCCTGTATAGTAATAATTATATTTTAATTTTTTGGTGAATAATATTTTGAATGTTATATATTTTATTATTCATGATATTCTCAATCATTCTCTGATTTTATTTATTTTTTATTTTTTGCAGTACCAGGGATTGAGCTCAGGACCTTGTGCTTGCCAGGCAAGCGCTTATTCTACTGAGCTATC
>NDGM011042711.1:0-27414 GCA_002564305.1 Octomys mimax | reverse complement strand
AATTGTATGACTTTTTTTGTCTCATGTTTTTATTGATTACCCCTCTTTTTTAAAACAAACATTTACTTGAGAGACACTATAGCAGTGATTGATCTGACATCAGAAGCAGTACATGTTTGGAAGACCAGAAAGGCAGGCATTCCAAGTATGATCCTAGTATTACACAATGCTTGATAATAAGTATCTAATGGATAGGTAGCATATACTGTGTCAATACACTAGATAAAAGAGTGACTTTAATCTTGCTTAGGAAAACATGGGCGATACATAGAATGATGGACAATTTAAAATTATGGATTATTCCTTTCTGGAATTTTCCATGTACTATTTTTGGAAGACAGTTGACCACAGGTAACTGAAATCTCAGAAAGCAAAACAGTGGCTAGGAGGAAACCATTATAGTTAATTGTTGATAATGCATTGTAGATAAAAGTTTGATAGATAGATATCCTTAATTTTTATTTCCTTTAATTTATTATCACAAAGTGCCATTAAGATGGTGTTATAATTGTTAAAATCAAAATCTGATACTCACAGTGCCAGCATGCACACGATTATTAGATTGGAACCCAAGCAACTATAACATATACATATCCTCAGGTAAGCAAAACCACCTGAAAGAACAAATACATGGATTACTTACCTTTATTGACCATAACAGCACATACCATGCTTCCTTCAAATATGATAGATTTGAAATACCAAAAAAAATTGATTTTAAATACATATAATCCTATAATTATTGACTATGTAAATCACTGTTGTTTATTGTTTCAATAGTTGTAAAAATTCAGTAACTTCTTTACATTTAAAAAGTTTATTTTTCTACATATTCAAATGTACATTTTACATTTTATACGTTCTCTCTTGAGACCCTGAAGATCTTCCCATTTTTAAAAATCAATTTTTCCCTCTTCTTTATAATGGGTTAGTTTATATCCATCTACCTTTATACTTATTGGTTTATCCCTGCCATTTAATTATTTTTGTTTATTTGTTTCTTTTGAATGTTTATTTACTTTTATTAAGTGTCTTGGTACAGTTTAGCTACATACACACAATGATCATATTCATCATGGGGAATTTGTCCCCATATGTGATATATTTTGATCCATTTTCCCCCAACCTCCACTTATCCTACGGCCGCCCATCTTTCCCTTGATATTTACAAAGCCATTTCCAGGTTTTCCTTTTCCCGTCCATCCTTTCCCCTCTCCTAGTCCTTTCTTTGTTTTGAACAATTTCTTCCCATTTCATAATATCAGTTGTGCATTTTGGTCCTTGCTGCCTCCCTTTCTCATTCCAAATTCAGTAACTTCTTAATGCTTAGCTATGTCTTATTTTAAGCAAAGCTTTTTCTGCTTAAAATGAGCACACATGCAGAAACTTAATAACTTATTTATCATATATGAGCAGTGTGTTGGTGATTCCAAGGAACCATAGAGAGAGCACCGAATAGGTTGAAGATAAATATAGATTAAAAACTAAAAGTACAATAAAACAATATAATGGAGATGTAAAATAATATAATCTATAAATTCTCAAATTAAATGCCTAAGATAACTCTGTGTTTATTTCCCTACAATTTTCTTAAGGGGGAAAAAAATGAGATAGCTCAGGGGACTAAAGCACCTGCTTAGGCAATCTCAGGGACCACGGTTCGATCCCCAGCACCACATGCTGAGCCAGCCCCACCCCAGGGTGGGCGGAGCTGGCGACAGAGTCCAGTGTAGTGGTGCAAGCCTGTAATCCTAGCGCTGGTGAGGTTGAAAGCAGGAGGATGAGCAGGAGTAGCTGCCTAGTGAGACCCTGTAACAACCAAATACATTCAGAAGAAAAAGGTATTCTTTTAACTTCAAACTAATACAGATACAAATTAAATAATTACATATTCTCCAGACTTTTTCCATGCATAGATATTAATGTTTACAATGTTCACAAATGACAGCAAGATAAGAAGTCTGATGTCACTAAATTTAATTTGATCTTTTTGTAAGCTTTAGGTCATAGTAAAATAAAAACAGTTACACCATAATTTTGAAAAAAATACCACTCATATGTTTTGAAAATAATTATCTTGGTGAATTTTAAAACTGGGGAATTATATGGTATGAAGAAAGATCCCCCAATAAGTGAGATAAACTCAGGATAACACATAGTCAGTAACTTTCAGTAAGAAATTCGTTTCTCCGAGAAGATCACATTTTAGAGACAATATAGGCACCTGGAGGTGGTAATAAAGTACATTGAGCTTTTTGTACCTAGACATTCTTTAATAGTGTTTAAAGTGATTTATTCTAATATTGCCTTTTCCTCATGTATTGACTTGTTGTTTGTTTCTCATGATTGAACAAAAACTGGACATTAAAGCTGAGAAACAGCAAATAGCTTAGCAGAAGGGAAGTCACATGACCTATCCCTGAATCCCTTTCACAGCGGTTCGTACTTGTCTCAGGGCTGTTTGTGATCAAAGGCTATGAGATGACATGGATCTAACTGGGGCTTGTGGGGATTGCTGATGGATTATGAAGAACAGTCCCGAAACTACCACCAAGACCATCACAAGGGGCAATGTCATCGTTTATTCTAGTACACTGCTACCTGTGTCCTTTCCTACCATGACTTCCTTTGTTCACAAGAACTCTGCAAGTTCTGTTTCATTTTTCTACTTTAGAGATGAGAGAAGTTAAACCTTGAGAAGTGAACTAATTTTCCAGAACGTATTCATCCAGAAACTGGCCAAACTTGAAATTAAATTATGTTTAGGCCAATGAATGAGGAAAATACAACTTTAGCATGAAGCATTTTAAATAATGTTAAAGAATGACTAGGCATAAAAAGTATTATATTTAATATATCCACTTTCAGAAATTCCCTAAAAGAAGAGAAATGACAATTTTCTTGGAAATATTAAACATGCAGTATATCTGAAGCCAAAAAATCTCTTTCTAGAGACATTAGTTATTTCCTAGAAAAGCCATAAAAACTTAGAATGGTAAATAAAAAACATTTTGTATTCACATTTCATAATCCTTATGTACTTGCAAGAACTAAATAATTTTAGTTCTTGAGGTATAATTTTTCTTTGCAGCTAAACCCATGACATCAAATCTTAATTAGTATTTTGATAAGATTGAAATTATTTTCATTCACAGAAATGAGGAAAAGAGGTAACAATTCTGGATTTTATTTCATATGTCGGTGGTTTAATACCTCCCACCCCAAGTAAACCCTATTTATTTTCAATAGGCTT
Source organism: Octomys mimax (assembly GCA_002564305.1). Classification (NCBI taxonomy): domain Eukaryota; kingdom Metazoa; phylum Chordata; class Mammalia; order Rodentia; family Octodontidae; genus Octomys; species Octomys mimax. The sequence goes on along the minus strand of NDGM011042711.1, from coordinate 24,161 downwards.
TGAAAATTCACTTATTCTGTATCATCTTTGTGTGTGTGTGTGTGTGTGTGTGTGTGTGTGTGTGTGTGTATTTGGTATAGGGTCTCACTACTCAGATCAGATTCATGGTGATCCTCCTGTCTTTACCCTCCCCAACGCTGGGATTATAGGCTTGTGCCACTACACCTGGACTCTGTCACACTGTCACCGGCTCAGCATGCCTGGGGGAGGGGCTGGTGCGGCATGTTGGACAAGGGATCAAACCTTGGTCCCCGCACTTACCAAAGTAGCCACTTAGTCCACTGAGCTATCTCACTGGCCTTATTCTGCACCATCTTTCACATGCATATTTTTTGTTCATATCTTTTCCATCTTTTCTTAGTTTTGAACACACTTATACAAGAATACTGGCCCAATTAATCAGCACATGTTATAGAATTTGTGCAGTAACCAGCTATAGCTAACAATGCCAAAATAATTAAATCCATCTACCCACGACAAACCTAAGATTAAAGAAATACTGAGAATTGCAGGTCGTCTGCCAACAAACTCTGAAATTTGAGGAGCTTCCTTTTCCGTTGGCTGCAGTTTTGGTCACTTTGTAAGAGATTATTTTTGCCATTCAAGGAAGTAATTAGGTATTTATTAAATGTAAGTTTTGGCAAGATGAAAAAATTATATCACAAATGCAGTTACTCTCCATTCCATGTTCCCACTTAGCACTGGAAACAATTTTCTATGCTTCAATCTTATTCCAGAAGCTCACCTAATATATTTCCATTAAACATTCATACAAAAAAGAAACCACAAAGTGAAAAAAAATCTTCTTTTACTTGGTGGTGTAGGTGGATGTCATGGTGATTTTATAATATGTCTGAATTTCTGAATAAATTGAAATCTAGTTAAAGTGAGCTAAAATCTTTAATAGTCGCCCCCATATGGATGGGGTGAAGGTCTTATGTGTAGTCATTAAGACTGGTGGTTGATGATGTACTTGGGTGAAATATTTTGCCTAATAGAAACATTTCTGAGAAGATTCATATGAATTATGCTTTCAAGTGAAGGTACATGTAAATTTAATGATAGTTTCAAAGTGCTGGAAATTTCCCTTCTCTAAATGAATAATATAGCATGCTCTTTGTTTGACACAGGAAAACAATTATTACCTAGGTTTTTTGTTTTAAAAATCTGTTTTTTTTATTATTTAGTATTTATTTATTTACTTATTCTTTTTGAGACAGGGCCTCCCTCTGCAGTTCAGGATGCCCTTGAACTCACTTTGTAAGCCAGGCTGGCATTGAGCTTGAAGCAATCCTCTTGCCTTAGCTTTCTGAGTACTGAGATTACAGGGATATACTACCATGTCCCACAGAAGTCTGATTTTTAATTACTTGGATTAAAAAAAAAAATCTTTGGGCCAGGGAGATGGCTCAGTAGGTTAAGTGCTTCCCTGGCAAGCACAAGAGCCTGAGTTCAATTCCTGGTTCCGCCAAAAAAAGGAAAAAAAAAAAAAAAAGAAAGAAAGAAAAAACCTTTAACAATCTTAATTAAAGAAAATAGTGACAGGAGTGGAGGCGTAGACTTATAGTCTGTTATTCAGAAGCAAGAGAATCACTTGAGCCCAGAAGATTGAAACCAGCTGGAAAAAACAAAACAAAACAAAACAAAAAACCAGAGAGAACCTATATCAAGGCAAGCATAATATTTTTTTTAATTTTTAAAATTTTTATATCAAAAGAGATCTTTTCAGAAAATTGAATTTTCTTAGGGCTGAAACTTTATTTTTAGCGAATGTGTTGGTCACTTTGTATAAAGTTTCATAATAATGAAGTTGTAGCCAGCAAAGCCTAAACCACCAGAGTACTTCTGGGCTTTCAACAAAGATAAAAGTAAAAACATAAACGCACAGATCCGCACCCCACGTGTAGCAATCTCTCGCCCCGGTGCAAGGGCGCAGCCATCCATCAGCTCCAAGATGGTGCTGCATTTTGCTTCCCAGTGGACTCGGGCAGTAGAGGAGTGGACTGACCAAGTGACCTCATTTGGGATGAGGACAGTGCCTGGGGAGAAAGGTGAGCCCAGAAAACCAGCAGACCTGGGAAAGAGAATAGATCTGGCCAGGAAGGTCAGGGACTTCAGCGTCAACCCTAAGTGACTGCGTGAGAGACAACCAGGTGACCACATGGAGAGGAAGTGGGCCAGAGAGAGAGCCCCAGGGAAGTGTAAGCTCAGGCTGGGAAGGACGCAGGTCCTCTCTAGGAAGCGACCAGAGCTCGGAAATATCATCTGAAGTCTGACCGTCCACTTGAGCAACACCCTGCAGCCTACCTTCGGCAGAGACCAGAGGGCTAATCATATACCTAGAGCAAGAACATGCCCTTTTACAGACATAACAGGGGAAAAGCTTCTGAATAAGAGAAAAAGTAACATAAGGATAAAGGAATACATATAGAACACTGAGTAGCCACAAGCCGGAAAGAAATTCTCCACAACATGCCATAGTTAAATCCTGAACTGTAGCACTTTTAAGACTAGAATCTTAAAAGTGATTAGAGAAAAAGCAGCAAGCTTTGGAGATGTAGCTCAGCAGCTCAAGAGCCTGCCTTGCAAACAAAGTCGAGTTTGCTTCCTAGTTCCCAAAGAAAAAAGAAAAAGACAAAGAAAAAAATCTTGAGAAAAGCAATGAATCACTTACAGAGGTAAACCCATTAGAATTACTGAAGACATGTCCACACAAACCTTAAAGACCAAGATATCTTGAAGTGAAGTGTTTTTAACAGGAAACAATTTTCTACCTAGTCTGATTAATCTTGTGAAAGAATGTTTCAAAACTGATGGAGAAATAAAAAGCACCTACAGAAATTCACAATCTGCAAAATACACTTCAAAAAACTCTCAAGGATATCCTGGCAAAACAAGCAACCTAACAATAATGAAAATTCTCATAAATGAATATACTATGTAGAGTAAGAAGTTACATAGGCAAAAAACAAAGGGAATCAGCAAAGAAAAAAGATAATGACAGGAATAAGTCAATATCTATCAGCAATAATTCTCTTCATACTATTATAAAAAATATCACTAGTGCCATAGTATAGTAACACTATTATAAATAGTATCAATGCTATTGATTATTGATAGCAATGTAAATAGTATAGCATTGTAAATAGTATCAATTTTCCAATCAAAGGAAAAAAAGAAAGAAAAACTTGAACTATGTAGTCAGCCCTTTCTTTATTTTTTTGGTGTTGGCCAAATCTGAGTAACTGTTAATAATAAGAAACAGACACACTGTGTGGACAGAATATTAGTTACTGCTACACAAATGAGACTGCAGCTAGGATAGTTTCTATATAAATATTCCAATAACCACGAAAGGGCTGAACCTGCTCTTACAATTTTGTTTTTATAAAAATCACAACACCCAAAGTTTCCTCTGCAATATTCAGAGGATTTTTCTTTCCCATCTGGTAATTTAGATTTTTTTCTATATTTGATGATCAACAAAGATATATGATGATGTTAAGAAATGTTTGTTTTTCTCATCTGAAAGAAATTTTAGTGTTTAAATTTTGGAAATACCTCCTTTGATTATTTTGCAAATGTGTTGTCTGAATATATTTTTGTATCCGTATTTTTTCAGAATGTTCATCAGAGTGCAGCAACTTCAATAAAAGGTAAGACACACATGTTCGCAACTACAGAGAAAAAAAATTAGCTGTATAAAATCAAATAACCCTTTCAGTGTTTCAGACAAATACTATGGAAACTTATGCCCACACACAAAGTATTTTGTTTGTGAAAGGAAAAAATGCTTTACTAAAACCCTTTTTACTAATGAAAGTGATTATTATGTAAGGAAATAAAAAGCCACATTTTCTAAACTTTTATCATGATGCATTTTACAAAATTAGAAAAGTCAAGAGATCTATAAAAACTAAACAAACATTAAAAGTATCCTAATAACCATCCCAACATTGTAAAATTTTACTACTAACCTGATTATACTGTGATGTAAAAATAAATCAAAAAAGTAACAAATGTTGGTCTCTGCAGTCACTAATTCCACTTTAAGCTTTGTTTGAAAGAATCAATTTATATAATAGGTAGGAGGATTACATCCTGCAGTAATTAGTGTTTACAGGGACTCTGGGCTTGTAAAAATGCAAACTACAGGAGGAATTTGCTTCCACAGTGGGCGTGTAATGCAGAGGGACCCCAACTTCAAATCAGGCAGAACTGGTCTTAGATCTCAACCGGTTATGTCTTAATGTCATGATCCTAGTCCCAGTTCTTTAATCACCGGCTTTCCCAACGAGCATAAAAGATGAGATAGTATTTCATGCATAGGCTGTGGTCAGCGCTGCTCTTGTCTGCCCAAGAGGCCGAGATTGGTTCCTGATACTGACCTAACACACTACATGCAGAGGGAACTATGGCAACCAAATGTGTATGGAGGGAAGGATGTCTTCATGATTCTAGTTCTCACCATTTTGAAGAAAGAGGGCACCTGATTACATTTGCGGAAGTCCTCCATCTCCCATCATGGAAGATAACGGAATGCCAGAGAATATGCTAAAAGCAACCCACCTTAGTGCTTCAGTGCCTATTATAGGGATTCAGGACCCTGTGGAGCACCATACAGAACTAGGAGGATAGCACCATCCCTGTGAGTGTTCCCAGCAAGGGTCTGCCCCTGGAGTAGACAGTTGGAGGTGTGCAGATGTGGAACTTGTTTGCCTTTCTTTCTTACTTGGAATGCATTTATTGAAGAAAATGTAAAACAAAATTTCATAACAAAATAATAGAAGAATAACAATAGTTAATTCTCCATGTGCTATCTTCAAAGTAGAGAAGAAGGCATAAACTAAAAAGATTCTGAGAGCAAATAACCAAATAGGTAATGACACAGAACGTTCTTTTCAATGGACTAAGATAAACTAGTAGCATAAATAAATTGGCATATACAATTAAATACTTTTAAATATGTAATTTGAGAAAGTATACAAACCTCATTACTTCTTATTTATTTCTCTTGTATTCTGCTCCTGTGTATCTATCTGTATATCAAATCTATATCTAGATAGAGATAGATAGATAGATAGATAGATAGATAGATAGATAGGAGATATAGATTATTTCTCATACATGTGAAACCATGAAATATTTGGACTTTTGTGTCTGATTTACTTTTATTACCAGGAATGTTTCAAAGAAGTCTCCTATTCCCATCAGTTTCCAAGGAGTTGCAGCATGAGGTTCTCTAGAAATGTACAGGAATATTCCTGGAGACTTCTGTTCTGTGGAAATTACAACCTATTCTAATTAGTATATTTTAATTAGATAGAGCAAGACAGATTTATTTCATGGTGCACTAATTATTTCCTTAGAATAAAAGCAGATGTGATGAACATCATTTCAACATATTTCTAGCCCATGCATCTTGAATACTTCACAGGTTTTGTTGTTGTTACATGGACTATTTCTTCATGAAAAGTTCTCCAAGGAAAGTATAATGCATAAGCACATATCTGTAAGCAATCTCAAAGAAGGCAAAAACTTGATAACTAAAAGTTGTCTTTGGGAATTCCCCAAAACACGTGCAGGGCCTTGAATTAAAATTTTTTTGGGGGGGGGGCAGGGAGATGGCTCAATAGAATAGGCACTTGCCTGGCAAGCGCAAGGTCTTGAGTTCAATTCCTGGTTCTGAAAAAAAAATTGGGGGGTGGGTGGGGACAGGGTGATTGAGCCTGGGCATGGTGGCGCACAGCTGTAATCCCAGCTCTTGGGGAGGCTGTAAACAGGAGGATCATTATGCGTCTGATCTATGCAGAGAGACTCCTGTATAGAGGGCGTGGGGCCGGCATGGCAGGCCCTGGGATCCAACCCCTGGCCCCTGTGCCTGCTTGCAGGTGCTTTAATCTGCTGAGCTATTTGTCTGGCCCTCACATAATATATTTTAGATGGGTATTCAAGGGCTCTTTTGTACAACACTAGGGATTGCTAATCGCAAATTTATGCTCCCTGGTTCAGAGAACCAGCAGTATATTTTGGGTACCAGGAAACAAGATATTTTCACGAATTTATAATATTTTCCCTCCTGTGGAAAATCCCTATTGATTGGCCCCCAGAGATATTTTTTTAAATTATTTTTATGCCGTTTCCTCTCTGCTTCGCTAGTTGCCTCTGTTGATTTCTCAGTGATTGCAATTAGCGGTCTTTCACCTTCCTCCCTCACCAGGCTGTTTCAACAAAGGGCAGAACTTAAGAAGTCTAGCAAATAAGTAAACTCTGTTTATCTCATAAATCTTGCTGAAATTTATGAACAACTAAGTGAATAATAGCACGGGTTGAACCAAAATATTTAACGTCGATAGAACTGTTGAGGAACTGACGTGCCAAGAAGCTCCCAGCTGACCATGGCGTCAGCTTGCCACCTGCAGACCTCCCCAAGATAGCTGCAGAGGACCAAGGGGAAGAAAGCTGGCTCTCAGTACCATTTTCTTGTCAAAGCAACTGGGAACCAAAAAAAGCTACTCAGGTTTCAGAAACACAGATTGAGGAAGTTGAATGCACTTGAATAAATAACAGTGCCTACTGACTCGGGTCAGCATATGTTGAACCGTTCCCACCATATTTTAAGAACATAATAGGTAATGATGTATTTGCTCTTGTAACATCTCCTCAGCTACTAGGGGAGAACTGCTAGCCGCTATACTTAGTCATTTTTCTTCCTCATGACAAGTTACCATAAGACTGGGTTTCCCTGAAAGTAGCACTTAACTGGAAAGTAAGCCCTACCTGGTCGTTACCATGGTGATGGCCAGTGTCCTGCAGAAGAGTATACCTCACTATTCCCTTGTCCAGTGGCTTCTCAGTAGTGGCAGGTAAGGCAAAAATAGGCTGGTAGGAGCTGACATTTTCAATCTCTAGTGTTCAAAGCTTTCAACCATCAAGCATACTTTCAAATTTTCCAACGAAAATATGTAAGTATATTGGTTTTTAAAATGCTTTTCTTAAGCCAGACTGCATGCAGAGGCCCAGGTGGCTTGTTGGCATTGGGTGGTAAAGGGTCATTTTCATTAAATTTTATCATAATGAATTGCAAAGACATAATGGATAGCTTATGATAAATCCGGTCCTTTGCAGACTTCCTGTTCTCTTTTTCTCCCCTAGGCTTTGCAGAGAAAGTGACAACTGAACTATCCTTGTCCATGTGCCGGCTCCTTGACGTCTATTGCAGCAGCTTCTACACAAACTTCCAGCCCCTTGATGCACCCCGAAGCAGCTCCTCCATGCACCCTGGGCTCCATGCCCATCTCAGCTTCACAGTGTATGCAGTGCACAACATCCCAGAGACATGGGCGGACAGGTGAGGGGGACTCTCCCAGGATGATTAATTACTTTTCATGTAGTCAGATTTAATGTTAATTATATGGTACTCATTTTCAGGAACAAGTATTTCATAAAAGTTTTTGAAATTTCTTAAAACCACTATTTAAAACTTCAGATTTCAAATGGATTTGTTTATATATTTGGTACAGGGTCTCACTGCACAGCTTGGACCTGTAGCAATCTTCCTGTCTCAGCCTTCCCAGTTCTGGGATACACATGTGTGCCACCATGTCCAGTTTTGGTGGCTGGTACACCATGGGGGCCTGCATGGTTTGTGGTTCCGGGGACTGAACCCAGGTCCTCGTGCTTCACAGGCAGGTGCTTAGACCATGGAGCTATCTACCTGGCCCTGTAATGAATGTTTTAATTAAGTTCATTGGGGCACAATGATCGTATTCAAACTGGGTGTGGTGGCACGTGCCTGTAATTCCAGCGCTTGGGAGGCTGAAAATAGAAGAATCGCTTTGAGTCCAATCTGTGTGGTGAGACTCTGTAGGCCCTGTACTAAATACACACACAAAAAAGGGAGACATAATGATCATATTCATTATAGGAAATTTGTACTTGTACATGATTTAACTTAATTTTTTTTCTCAATCCCATACTTTCCCTTCAGTCCCTCTTCCCTGCCTCATTTCTTTCTTCCATGCTCTGTACAAAAACTGATTGCTATGGTTCACATAACACTGAAGGAATGCCAAATACTCATGCTATGTAGTGGCTGTCCTAACATTTTGCTTTTCTTATTTAGATTTAATTGGCTAATGTTATTTAGTCAAAGAAAATTAAAGGCAATGAGGGGAGAGAGAGAGAGAGCGTACCTGTACACAGAGATGAAGAACATTTAAAAATAAGGGGAAGGGCCAGTGAGATAGCCCAGCGGACTAAGTGCCTGCTTAGGCAAGCACAGGGACAAGGGTTCAATCCCCAGCACCACATGCTGCTCCAGACTCACGCCCAGGCATACTGAGACAGCCACTGAGACCAAGCATGGTGACACACACCTGTAATCTCAGCACTTGAGAGACAGAAAAAAGGAGAAACGCTATGAGTTTGAGCTGTGTAGTGAGACCCTGTACAAATACATAGAAATAAATAAGCAAACAAATAAATAAACAAATAGACCAATAGGGGGGAAAATCCCCACCCCAAATCCCATAAATTATAATGGTAGGTAGTTCATCAGTATAGTACTTTGAATCAGTAAAATCAGTCAAGAATTTCTGCAGTTGAAAGAAAAGAGAATTACAGTTACACGTGGAAATCACTGACGGGGTGAGTTGACATTGCAGTGTGACCCAAAAATTTTAATTTCTTGTGGGTTACCTCTGCAAGATGATACTGATCAAAGTTGATAGGAGAATAGTAAATATATTGGTCAATGAATATACTGTGTCCATTGCATTTGACACCTCAAAATAAAAACTAAAAATGTTTCAGTAAAGATAAATAATTTTAGTTTTGTGAATATTTGAGACTGTGTAAATATTTATTAGTTAAAAGTTAAATCTCACCTATTAAACAGTACTATACCCAGTTCTTTTCAGAATCCATGATACGGTAGTTTTATACATTTTTTTTCTTAACTTTATGATGAATTTTATAAGGCTGATATATACTATAATGAATAGCCACTCTAATGAGTGGGTTTTTTTAAAATAGTTTTCTAGTCATAAATATGTATTCCTTAATTTTAGTTCACATGGAAAAACTTTGTAACTAGGTAAATACAGATAAAGCTATATGCACAGAACACACACATACGTGTGTATATGTATATGTGTGTATAGATAAATAAGTGTATCTATATTATATATATACATAAATTATTTATAAATGTAAAATGTTTGAGCATATTTGAATTGCAGTCTGTATTTGTATAAATATAATCTATCTTCCCACCTCTCCTTTTTCATATTTTTCTACATAATTCCTGTATGCTGAATAAAAATACTGAGAACATTTCAAACATTTATTAAAAACAGAGGCAGATCTATACTTATATACATAAAAGTACAAATACAAAATAGGGATTTTATTTGAAAGTGTCTATGATCAATGAGGACGTTGATGGGAAAAATAAAATTATACTTGTCATTTCTTAGAGGAACAAAGTACAACCCAGCATGGAGATAAAAAAAAAAAAAGGACACGACTATTCTCTTAAAGAATCCATCCACCAATCAACCTTATAAGTTCAGGAGAGAGGTCTTGGTGAGATGTCAGACCTGGTGGCAGACTGTGTCCTTAATGTAGGTTTCCCTAGGGACCTAACTATCGATTGGTGCAAATAGATCAGCCCAAATTTAGCAGCACAGCAGAGCAAACACAGATGAGCTCATCTTGTGAGGGTCAGGACCCTGGAGAGCAGTTTCAATGACTACCTGGCCTCGGGGCTTCTGAGGATTTGCCGCCATACTGCTCACTTACCATCACCTCAAGATTCTCCGAGCAGAAGAGTTCACTTCAAAGGTCACTGGCAAGCTTGTCAGCATTTCCCAGCTCTTCGCAATGGGTAGGCTTTGGAACCTCAATTCCTGGCCGCAGAACTGACTTATGAGGGTCCTCAAGAAGCAGGAGTGGGCCTCCCCAAGCCAATAGCCATCATGAGCAAGAGCACATCAAGGAGAAAGAGGTAGTACTGTATAACCCGACCTTAGAAGGGATAAACAATTGTTTCCGCCACATTGGTGTCTTGTGGGACACCATGGCGCCACGGTTTGAAAATGAGGGGTGAGGATCACTGGAAACCATCCTGCAAGTGGGCTGCCACATCTGGGAAGGAACTTCTAGAAAGAACTGCAGCCAGATCTCCAGAAACATACGGACTAACAAATCAGCACAAAAGATAATAATGTGACAACCTTTTCTCTGGATTTACCTACAATGAGTAGATCTAATGGCAGTGAATTACATTCATACTTTAAGTCACAGAACTTTAAAATAAGAAATAGTTCATGAATTTCCAACTAAATTATGACTGCTTCATGAGTCTGCCTTCAGGAAAAACCCTCCACATGCTATCAAAGAAAAATGAAGACAAATCTTACTTATGGTCAGTTGATTAAACAAATCCTTTCCATGATTCATCGTAGCAATTAAGAACCCATTTATACTAAACCTGAATTTCTCATAGTATTGAAATTACTTTTTAGCTTATTGATCACTACAGTTTGAAAGATTATTGTACTCCATGATGAGATAAGTTTCTCCTTTTATGTTTATATTTCATGGTGCCCATTGTCTTAAAAATTGCCCATCATCTGTTTCTCCTCATATCCCACTCATAATGTTCAAATGTCAATGCACATGCGTGTGTAGCCCTGTATTTTTTTAACCTTTACTAGCCAAAATATTTCCAAGTACATAAGCCATGCTCTGTAAAGACTTGTTAAAACTGTTGAAATAAACTCCCTTGAACAGAGGAGGGAGTCTGACTTTGTTTGAGATTGTCACAAGGGGCTGAGAGAAGGAATACTTAGGCCATGTCAATTTATTGACAAGGACAGAAATAGAAGCTCAGATGGAACCTCTGAAGAAGTGACAAATGGAAAAGAAGACACACAAGAGTTTTATAGAAGAAGGTCTTCTAGCTGAGGTACATACATGGGCTTTGGGACCAATAGCCCAGAGTCTGTGAAAGTAACACCAGAGTTATTAGTGGCAGTAGAAGAGCAATTGATTAGCAATTGTAAAATATATTCTCAACCTGAATGAGAGCAAAACAAAACCACATTTTATTGGGAAGTTATATTAAAAATCAATGAAAATTAGTTTTAAAAAATCCCTTAAATAGCTCATAAATTATAATGCCAAGTTAGGATAAATAGGATGCAAATATCATTGTTCATAAATGTGTAATAATACAGAAATATATGCTAGGCATATATTGACATTTTTAGTTATAAGGGCTGGGAACATATGGACAAGATGGAATTCTTTCTCATCAAGAGAAGCTTTTCTTTATGATGAATATTTCCATAAATCTTTACATAATAGCTTTCTTGTTGACACCTACCATTCAAAGGAAGAGAACTTCAATTTGTCTCCCAGTTGCTGAGGGTTCAGTTCATGTCACTGGTTCCAAAGTAGAAACATCACGGCAGAAGGGCAGGTTGGAGCAAACCTGCTCATTTCATGGTTGCTGGGAAGCAGAGTTGAGGGGAAGGGTGCCAGAGGCAAAAGGACCAGGGATCAGACACAGAGTCCAACATCATGCATCCATGGTCCCTCCAGACATATACAGAACTGTGTCTTACTGATTCCCTGGGAAGCTTCCAAGTCAGTTAATATCAAATCTTAACAGTCATAATTTTCCATCAAAAGCACAAATGTACAGTCTGGGGTTATCTTTCACTCATCTCTCTCGAGTTTCATAGATAAACTTAGCCTGTGACATAACCATGCAAAGGAATGTGTGGAAGGCAAGTACAATACCTCTTATATTAGACACTGTGCACACAGCAACCAAATATTGGTATTTAAACTAACATAATGGAGTTTGAGTCCAAAAGCATTGTTAAATATAAAATCATGACACAGTAGTAAAATACATAAATCACAGTAAGAATAAAGAGGATTTTTTTAATGATAGAAATGAAAGAGAAAATGATGGGCTATTATCATAGTAGGTGATATCAACATTTCTGAGATTAACAAATTAATGAAATTTATTGGGATATGTATGGAAGAGGATTAACAAATTTGACCAATTAACAAACTTGAGCTAATAAATATGTATCATGTATTCTACTGGAAATAATTTGAAAGTACAAGTTATTTTCAATGGAGAACATATATTTTAAGTGACCAAAAACTGTATCATAATGTGAGCCCAAACAAATTAGAAACATCTATAAATATATATTTCATCCACTTTCTATAACATGACTATATTAAAGATCAAGAATGAGATACACATAGGTAGACACAAATTCAAGCATGTATTTTTCAATAAGTTGAAAAGTCAAAGAGTTTGGGAGTTGGGGTTTTTCCCATTCATTCTGTGCTGAGTTGGGAGAAAGGCAATAGCTGCTGAGATCTACCAGTTCAAACCAGTGTCTTTGCCCTCAGAACCCTCAACAGAGTCCTTTTCCTGGGAAGACCCAGTTGCAAGAGAAATAAAAACCATTGCCCTGCGTACTAAAGTTAGACAGGTGTTCCAGTCTTTTCTGTCACCAGGGCAAAGCCAGGAACTGGGATTTTCTCCACTATTCTGCAGTGTGTCAGAGGAAGGTCTCTGGCAAGTGAGTGACACCATGAATTTCATTCCAGCCTGGATGTGTCTAGCTTTGCACTCAACTAAAGTAGAGGCGCCTCTTCACTGCCTTCTGGATTTCCCACAAGAGGAATTAATCATGTATTGTTGAGTTGGTGTCGCCATGGACCAAGGAGGGTCTTGGCGCTTCCTGTTCTGCAGTCTTGCTAATGTGCTCAATGTAAATCCTTAAAGCAACTTGTAAAGCACACTTGACACGAGCAAACAAGACTTTATCATTTGACTTTTGACTATAAAAATAATTGACCCATTTAGAAAGCTATTTCCTTCAATGTGGTAAGTTTACTGAATCAATATCATTTCTTTCAGCTATAAAGCATTTCTGTTTTCCTGTTGGCTTACATATGCTGGAAAGAAGTTGTGCCAAGTGAGAAGCTACAGAAATATTCCTGTCAAAAAGTTATTTTTTTTCTTGGTCAATTGGAATGAGACGTAAGTTTAATCTTTATTCTAGCCGGATCATTTTTCTAGTAAAAATGAGATTTTTTTTCCTTTGTAGTATTTTTTGTTTTTAAAGAATACAAAAGAGTGATAGAAAAAAACCATTAGAAACAATGCAAAATTTCAGCAAAGTAATAAGAATGCAACAATGGTTGCTGCATTACATGATACTATCTTTGAATTAGTTGTTCAGATTACCTTATGTAAATGTGTAAGATTCATTTAAAGAAAAAAATAAAACAGTAATAAAGAAGTTATAAGAAATAGGAAAAAAAGCATGAACTGCTCCTTTCAAAAGAAATCAACAGTTATCCAAAGTATTCTGCATATACACCTAAATATATTTTTCACCTTCTTTCATTTATCCTTTTCCTCATCCCAGTTTTTTCTCCTTTTTTAAGCAATGGTAGTGATTAAAAATGTTACTGGTTGATTTGATACATGACTGTGATAAATATGCTAGTGCTAATAGATAAGTGGCTATTAATTCAACAGATGAAAAAGTTCATTCAAAAGCCTAGACAACTATTCAATCTATACTATTGGACTGAGTAACAAAGAAATTGGAAAAGGAGTTATTGATAATTCACAGTCTCTAGATATCAGAGATTATCTGTATTTCATTTAGGGAGCAGAGTCCACATACAACATGGAAGAGAGAAATCACCTAGTAGCATGCATAATTTCTACTTTCTCACGCAAGTCAATTACATGTTTGCTATAAGCTCTTTAGCAATAAACATTCATATATTAGGTACATTTTTGGTTTACTGGAAATGACTGCTCCCTTTTCTTCCTTCTGTGGAGATCAATTAAGACAAAGTTGTCAAGAACACTCTTAGCACTATCTCTGCACTGTACCTCTGCCCAGCTCCCTCTACCCAGCTCAATTCTGTCCTCACTCTGAATCTCAGGGGACTTATGGCCCATGCATGGCACTGTCATGCTTACCAGTGCTTTTTCTTGTCACTCCAATGGCTCCTCTACTGATTCTTTTCTAGACCTTTCTCCCTGGTCTCCACTACGTGTCTGATGAGGAATAACTGGTGTTATTCTGATGCAGCTGAAAGAAAATTTCCCTTACAGTCTCCTTCAACTCTGTCAGAAGACCTGGCTTTCTTGAAAGACAACTTGGCTCCAAGTTTCATCCTTTCTCATTGAAAGTAGGCATCAGAGTCCTACAAGTCACAGGAGTGTGTTAGGACAGTACTAGTTACCCTCTTCTGCTGTCACCACATTCAGGGGAGATGGCTGACACATGGCCTGTGACCTACTCTTCCACATACATCATGGTCCTTCCCACCCCAAACCAATCCCTCTTTGTTCCACAACCTTTACCATCTCCATGTACCCTTCTTTCCTTAAGGTTCTTAATTCCTTTGAATAATGCCTGACATCAATTATAATATCCTTTTACCTTCATTATAGGTTCTTTTCTGCTTGTAAAATTCTTATAAGGCAAAGAACTAATCAACATAGAGCACAAAGCTCTCTACAGTTTGGTCCTACTTATTGGTATCTTCATTTGTAGTAATAGCCCCACTCCCTTCCCCTGCACCTAATCTGTGTACTATCTATTTAACAAATCACACCTGTGTCAAAGTCTCCAAAGTGTTAGAAACACAGCAATTCTGCGTGCTCACCTTGGGAAGACCTACCCCACTTCTATTTCCTCTATAAACACTTTCTGTATCACGATGTTGTCCTCCTTTCTTTGATTTCCTGGTCTAAACCTTGAACTTCTTTCTAAAAGTAACTTACTGGATATGTTGTTTTTATTTGTCTGCCTTTAAAAATGATACAAAAATTATTTTTTAAAAAAATCATTCATTTCTCAGCTGCCAAACAGCACACAAGATAGAGTAAAACTCAAGTGAATATTGGTGGGTGAATTAAAGTTAGATAACATATATTTCCCTTTTAAAAAATTAGCAGAGCACAGGGTCACACACCTGTAATCCCAGCATTCAGGAGATTGAGGCAAGAGGATTGAGTGAGTTTGAGGTCAGCCTGAGCCACATAATGAATTCAAGGTCAGCTTAAACTACTCAATTATCTAGCAAACCCTGTCTCAAAAAATAAAGCACAATGTGATAAGCTAGCTCAATTGCTAAAATTACTCTTCTGATTTAACTAAAAATTATTCTTGGTTATTTAAAAGTATTGGATTCATTTTCAACTCAAAGATTCATGCTATCACATAGATAATTCAAGCAAGCAAACTAATTCTAAAATCAATTTCACAGAGGAAAAAAAATCCCATAATAAATTTAAAAGAGTTAGTTTTTCAGGAAAACTATATTTCTATTCACTTTCTTTAAGAGGGCTCAAGTGTGAAAAATACTTATTTCTTTTAAACCTATTTACCATTTTGTAGAGTGCCTGTGACATTCTTTTTATATCTTATTAATATGTTCTTGCTGCAGTATAATTAGAAGTATATTTCATTACGAGGTTGTAAATTTAAAGATTAAAACTTTGTGGTTTAATAATAATTGACACATGGACTGGAAAGATAGCTCAGCAGTCTAAGCACCAGCCTGACACGTGCAAGCACTTGGGTTCGATCCCTCATACTAGATGTTTTGCTGGACCTGGAACCCCAGGCACACTGTGCCAGCACCAAAACCAGGCATGGTGGTGCATGCCTGTAATCCCAGCATCGGGGAGGCGGAGACAGGAAGATCACTGCAAGTCTGAGCTGTATAGTGAGACCCTGTACCAAATAAATAAATTAAATATTGAAAAAATAATAAACATACATTTTGAATTTTGTATTCTAATCATTATATTACATCATTGAACTATATGACTCCATCCCAATTTGCAACAAAAGTATGAAGCAGACATTGTCATTCCCTTGTATAGATCAGGAACTCCATGTTTATGAATTTTAATTAACCTATCCATTTCCCATAACTGGAAAAACTGTTGAACTAACTTCAGAATCATCATGACTCCTTATCTACTATGTGACATACATTATCTGCTCTTTTAGTTTTTCTTTTCTATTCTTTTCTTTCTTTTTATTTATCTGTGTGTACATCACAGCCCTTTTCTAATTTTTTTTTTTTGAGACAAGATTTTCTTAAATTGCTACAGTGTCCAGACTGGGTTGGAACTTGACATTTGCCAGCCTCAGCCTGCCCGAGTGCTGGAATTAAAGGTGCTCACCACCACCATGCATAGCTTGCGCATTGGTGTCTTACCAAAATGTTAAGTCTTGGGGTGAGTACTTATATTCTATGAACAGTACTCGCATCTTAAGTTAAAAACAAAACAGCAGCAACAACAACAAAAGTCTTGACTCCATCCATTTCTCCTGCCCACTGCCACCCTATTATATTTCTGCACTTTATATCATAACCTTCCAAGGGAATTAATTTACTTTCTTTGGATTTTTTTCCTCTTCTCTATAACTCACCCCTGTCAGGGATTCATTCCTTCTACTAAGCTAAAAATGCTGATCAGAGTCATGAGAGCCCTCAAAACCTAAATCCAGCACTCGATTCTCATTTTATGAGACATAGTCGGAATCATTTAGTACTGGGAACCTCGTGGTTCATCTTGAAATTTACACCCCACTTAACTTACTCCTACCTCACTGGCCTTTCTTTCTCCACCTCCTTTTCTTCTTTAATGTTTGTGATTTTAATGTTCAATCTCTTTTCAATTATATGTATTCTGACCCTGTAGGTTTATTTTACAGTCATTCCCCTTTAAATACCATTTACAGATCAAGAATTCCCAAAGCTATATCTCCACTGCAGGCTCCAGTTACAAACTCCACAGTCAGTTGATCAAACACTGACTTTCTGGTCTCACATTCCAAGAAGCTCTGCCCATCGATGGCTGTTCTGGTTGACTAGTTCTAGTTGTAATTGTGCGGATCAAAAGCTCACATTTGGCTCTCCTCTCTCAGACCCGGAAATCCTGGTGGCTTTCTCCTCAAAACACACATGGTGTTCATGTCTCACCCCTTCACTGGTTCAGGCTACCATAATGTCTCTCCTCCATGAATACAGTAGCCTTTGAATATCTTCTACTTCTATTGAGCCTTTATAGCCCTTCTAATGCACAGCTAAATTGGTGTCTTCACACCATACATCAAGCCTCAAGTACTCTGTTTAAATCTCCAAAAAATCTGTTGCAGTCACACAACAGTCGAACTTTGCAATGATCATTAGTAGATGCATTCTAAGCATTACAGCACTATACCTCTAGTTTGCAGTATCAAAAACTTACTCTGATTTAAGAAAAACTACATAATATGGAAAAAAATTAGTGGCAATTCTTTTTTAAATAGGTAAGCAAATTTATGGCTAAAACTTGAGGTGTTCCTCAGGAACAACAAAGTAATTTTACTCTACTTAATGAATTGTTTTTTGAAGTATTCTCATTCTTTTTTGTCTAAAAAGTTTATAATTTTTGTTTTAAAGTAGCTATGCAGATGTTTAAAAGGATTTTCTAATGAATGTGAGATTATTTTGACTTTAAAAATCCTTATGTATTTATAGAAGAACAAGTAACTATTGAGAAAGCATATTCTTCCCAAAGAATTGGATTAATAAAAAAATGAAAGAATTGAGTTTGACAATAACTATCAACTGTAACTTTTTTACCTTTTGTCATTCTTAATGCGGAAATCTTACTGGCAAGTGGAGTTATATATAAAGAAGACATATTTAATAAAGAAAAAAGAACATTCCAGATTCTGTGAAGAATAAAGTAAAATTACAGTTTCTATCTTGGTGCAGAAATATGAAAACCTAATAGAAAGTCAATTTTAGGTAAAAAGAAGAACATTGAAGAAATTACTGTGCCTTTCACAGTATCATCAACATTTTATGTTGCATTTCAGAGTTGCCTCCAAATGAAGATATGCATCTATATATCCTGCTTAGATATTAAAAGTGTGAAAGAGTAGAAAAGACTTTTAGTCTTAAGCCCTTAAACATGTACCATTTTAATAAATTTAGATTTTGCCAATGGAAAAATCTTCTCATTCTCACTGTAGTCTTTCTTTTGTTTCCCTAACTTACTTTAGCATTTCCTCTATCTATAAAGGAATATTTTTCAATAAATTTAGATCTTAAGTGCACAATAGTAAACAAAATAATCACATTGCATATAGTAGATACATTAAGATATTGCTAACCTACAATTAGCCATGAATTGTGTTATATTATAGTAGTCTCATTTTTGGTAAGGAGAAACCGGACTTAGAAAAGTCAGATGAGGGCTGGAGAGATTGTTTGGCAGCCTAAGCACCAGCCTGGCAAGTGCAAACACCCAGGTTTGATACCTGGTATAAGACATCATGCTAGCCCTGGAACCCCAGGGACAGAGTGCCAGCCACCAAAACTGGCATGGTGACTCATGCCCATAATTCCAGCACTGGGGAGACTGTGACAGGAGGATCACTATGAGTTGGAGCTGTGTATCAAGAGACTATACAAAATAAATAAACTATTAAAAGAAAAAAATAGTCCAATGAATATAATGTTTAAGGAGGAACATCTTATTTGTCAACAAGGCCATTTTCTTTCATATTCAACAGCAATTTCAGACTCACCCTCTCCCCACACATTTATATGATGATATCTTACAATTACTTCCACTCTTACTTCTTCTGTTTCCTATAAGTTAAAATTACCAGCTATCTTGTAAGCTAGAAACTAGAATTCTCTAATTCTCCATTGCACTGTTTCACTTCTATGCTGATAGTCAAGTGTCGCTTATCCGTTTTACTTCTAAAGTAGCTCTTCTTTCTTTCCTCCTGCTCACTCCTGTCTTCTTGAGTCTGAACCCCTTTTGTCTGAGGGAGCACCATGTAGGACAGAGGGATTTGCAGTTCCTCCAGGTCAGTTATGGTTACTGGGCTGAATTTTTCTCATTATCAAAGCTGAATGCTGAACTAGGTGATTCTTTTGACAGGGTGATCAGCTAGATAGTTTGGTGATCTTGTCTGAGTTTTCTGTTATTTACAAGTTATCTTGCTATATGCTGGCTGGCTAGGATGGCTTCAGCTGGAACAACTGGTCTTCCTTCAATATAGTTTTTCATCCTTTGAGAGTCTACTCTGTATCTGATCAAATGTTGATGGAAGATTGCACAAGAGAACATGGTACTTCACAAGACTTCTTAACATATTTATAATTGCTTTCTTATCACTTCCATAAGTTTTTATAGGGCAGAGCTAATCATAGAAGCTTAGATACAAGGTATTTACATTTTGATGTGCAGAATAGCACTATTATAATAGTAAGAATATACGTACAAGTTATGAAAATTTTGAACAATTTTAATTTAACACGTATGATTTTTATGTATTTGTAATAAAATAATTATCATTAAGTATTATGGTATGTATCTAGATATTCCCCCAAAGGCTTAGATTAATGATTGGAGCTTTCCAAGGTGATTGGATCACAGGGTGAGATAATCATCAGTATATTAATATACTGATAAGTTTGTATCTAAATGTGGTGTTGAGAAGTAAAGCCCTGTTGAAAGAGATTGAGCCTTGGGGACATGGCCTTGAAGGGCACGTCTCCCTTCCATTCTCTCCTTCCTTCTCTCTGTTTCCTGAGCATATGATGTAAGCAAGCCTTTTCTTTAAATTGTGGGTATTGGATATTGTGTCTCAGTGATGAGAACAATAAAAGGACAAGATACATGACTTTAAAAAAAAGCTGAATGCTAAACAGAAACTGAAAGGAGAGGTCATAGATGTTTCTTCTGAACTTAGATAAGGGCTCTCTCTCTCCCTATTATCAAGAAGAGAAAGCCTGCATCCAGCATGTGAAGATTCTCAGTTTTGTTAGAGCCTTCAGCAACACAAGCCTCCTTCCTGTGGATGATAGACTTTGCTCATCCCAGTCTTCTAATAGTCACCCACTGGTTAAACAATTAAACATGACAGTCTAGTTGGGAATCACAAAGCTAGCAGACTGCTCTGCTCCTTCTCCTCACTACTGATACCAAGCTACTCAGTTTCTCTTGAAGTCTCCTTCCTCATTCTGCTTCCTGTTCCTTGATGATGCACTTCCTGTCACTCTTCCCCCACCTGTAGTAAAGTTTTCCTGTTTCTCCCAAACACTTCCCTCTTCTAGTAAACACATTTCCTTGTCTCAGTCTTTAAAAAAATACTTATTTTGTCTCTTCATTTCATTAAGAATTCTTTCCTGAAAACTCTGCTCTCTTGAGGCTCCTGTTCAAGAATCTACTAATTTCCACACAACAAAGATGACTTGAGAAGAAAAAACAAAAATAAAAACAAAAACAAACAGAGGTGCCTACTCCCTTGCCTACTGTGGGGACTTCAGGTGACAATCTGATTTCTGTCAAAAAAAAATTATTCTCAACCATTCACCCACCTACATCCACCCCATCCAATCTTATAGATTGTGTATATGTCATTTATATAGTCTTTCAAACACTGTCCCACATATATTGATGGCTTCAACATCATAATTTAAGGTTTTCTAAGTAATAACAGTTAGGTTTCTTTAGCCATTTCTATTTTTGTCACAATCTATGCTGTGTTCAGAAACAGAGAACACATTCTAAAAAATTAAGCTTATTGATACTTTTTAGGCATACATCATGATCATATTCATCGTAGGGAATTTGTACCTTTACACTTAACATGATAAATTTAGATTCCTCTTTTTTCCCCAACCCTGATCCCCTCCTCCCCTCTCTATTTACAAAGCTCTGTTTGCACTTTATCCCTTTTCAAATCACTTTTCCCTTTTTCTTTCCTTTCTTCCCTTCTTTTCCCACACTAGTCTTTCTTTCCTTTTGAAGAGTGTTTTCCACTTCACAATATCTATTGTACATTTTGGTCCTTATTAATTCTTTCAGTTGCTCACACCAGAGAAATAATGTGATGTTTATACATACAATGTATTCCACTTGAGAGTATGGTCTCAAGTTGTGTCCACTGGCCTAGAAATGTCTCAGTTTTATCCTTCTTTATGGAAAAGTAGCACTCCATTTTATATATATATGTAAATATATATAAAAGATATATATATATCTTCTTCATCCATTCCTTGGTTGGCAAACATTTGGGTTTCTAAGGTTTAGCTATTACAAACTGTACTGCTTATAAAGTGTACATATATAGCTGTAATATGATATTTCAACTTTTCTGGGAAAATACTCAGAAGGAGAATAGCTGAGTCAAACTGAACCTCTAATCCTTATTTTTTTTTTTTGAGGAATCTCCACATTGATTTCCACAGTGGATATACCAGTCTCTACTCCCAACACTAGAAAAGCATTACTTTTTTTACCCACAGTCCCACCAGCCATTATTATTGATGGATTTCTTCATGATAACCACTTTTTTTTTGGAGTGAGATCGAGTCTTAGCATTGTTTTAGTTTGCTTCTCTGTAATAACCAGTAATGTTGAACATTTTTCATATCTTTATTTGTTGTTTGTATACTTTATCTAAGAAGTATGTATTCATTTCAGATGCCTATTTTGTGTTGGGGTTTTGAATGGAGCAGTTTGTTCATGTTTCAGTTTTTTATGTTTGAGATATATATTCTTTGTCTGAAGGAACAACTAGCTAAAACTTTTGCCCACTCTGTGGATTGAATTCTCACTTTGTTGATGATTTCTTTTGCTGTGCCAAAGCTTTTTAGTAGGATAAGATCCCAGCTATTAATTCTTTGTCCTATTTCCTGTGCAATTGCAGTTTTATTCATGTAATCTTTGCCTATACCTATGTTTTCAAGATTTCCACTGATTCTCTCTTCCAGAAAATTCAGTGTTTCTGTTTTAATATTTAGATGTTTGATCTATTTCTATTTTAGTTTAGTGTAAAATGACAGGCATGAATGCAGTGTTAGTCTCTGGCACATGGAAAGCCAGTTTTCCAGCACCATTTATTTAACAGGTTATCATTCTTTCAGTGAATGTGTTTGATTCCTTTGTCAAAACTAAGGTGGCTGAGTGTATTTTGAGTTGTTTCTACATTTTCTAATCTGTTCCTTGGGTTTGTTTATTTTGTCAATACATGCTATTTTTCACACAGTAGCTTTGTAGAATAGTTTCATATCGGGAACTGTGATGCCCCCTACCTTGCCTTTGTTGCCAAGAATTTTTTTCTTTTCTATTATCGGTCTCATCTGGTTCCAAATGAATTTCAGGAGTGTTTTTTCTATTTCTGTGAGGTACACTCATAGTATTCTGATTGGAATGGCATTAAATCTGGATAAAGATTCTGAGATTATGGTCATTTTCATGATATTGGTTCTTCTATCATGAGCAAGAGATATAGTTGCATTTTCTGATCTCCTTTTTGATCTTGTTTTTCAGAGTACTGTAGTTTTCATTGTATAAACTCTTAACTTCCTGTTATATTTATTCCTAAGTAGTTTGGTTTTTTTTGGATGATGTTGGAAAGGATGTGTTTTCCCTTTTTTCTCTCTCGGGGAGCTTATTGCTTCTATATAGGAATGCAATTGATTTATGAATGTTGACTTTTGTGTCTAGCTACACTGACTGAGAACCCTGTTTTTAACTTATCCAGGAATTGTATAAATACCATCCCTCAAATTCCTAGACCTCATCATTACCCAAATTTAAGATTGAGAAAAATTCTAGATCTCTCTTTCAAATATTTCCTTTTGCTATTAGAAAAAAGTTCAAATATTTTTGACTGACATCGAGAGTTCTTTAGCATTCTGGAAACAACCTTATTCTGACTGTCTTTTCTGTTTAGCAGTTTGACCCCATATTTAGTTCTGCCAGCAAGGAACTGCTCACCATTTCTCAGTTCCACCTAATCTTTCCATCACACCAGTCCTTGTCTGGGCCCTTTTTTCTCTCTGGGTTATTCCTTTCCAAATCTCTATCTCATAAAAATCCACCCAACACACCCTAAGACTATTTTGGTAACTTCCTCGCTTCTCCAACTCTGTATTACAAATTTAGTCATTCTTTCTTCTGGGCTTAGCATAAACTGAGGATAAATACACAAGTTATTATAATTTTTTAAATGAATGTATTCAAATTTATGAATATTATTTTAAATTCTTCAATAATGAACCATTACCCCATAAAAATTATATTTCCATTTTTGATAAAATTAAACCAAAAATTTGAAGACAAATCTCTAATCTAGTAGTTAAATGATTTTGTCTCAGACTATTTTGTTATCAGAATGTATTTATAAAATGTTATTATAATTGAGAAAATAATCTTACTACTTTTGATTGTCAGGATCAATTTTCCTCTGGAAATAAAATCACTTCCAAGGGAATCTATGCTCACAGTTAAAGTGTTTGGGATTGGCTGCACAAGTAACCATCCAAATTTATTGGCCTGGACCTGTCTTCCACTGTTTCCAAAAGAGTACGTATATTATTTGTGATTTATAAAGCTCCTATCTTAATAAAACCTTACTGGAACTAAATGTTTTGCAGGATATGGCATAATGAGAAAATCAAGAAGGCATTTTAATCTAAAATGAGATATCTCAGAATAAATTATAATGATTAAAAACAGGACTGAAAAGCACAAATGTAGAAATGGTTTCGAAGCAGGCCTCATGCTCAGCTTGTCAGCTAGGTCATTACAGTGAGAAAGTATTGGCACAACCTATCTCAATTACTTTTTCTCCTCTGACCAGCCAATTTCTCTGGAATTAGTTACTCAGAATGATTGGGATTACTATAATCATTTAGAAAAGGTATAAATCGTGAAATTCTGATGAAGGCAAAATTATACAGTGTAACTGATTTACTGACCTTTTATTGCCAGGAAGACATATTTGATAATTTTTAAGGTGATTATTTTATGAAACTAAATCAACTATGACTTTAGATCGTCTCTCAGAACTAATGGCCATTGAAAAATTGCTCTAGTCATACTCTTAGGAGCCGTTCATACTCAGACCTCTTGATTAAATAAATTATGATTCTCTAGGTTATTAAGAGAAATCTATTCAGAAACATCAGCTTAACTTTTCACCCATCAAGACTTGCTTTAGAATCAAATGACAAAATTCAGGATGTCCAAAAAATTACAATCCATATTGTTATGTCAA
>NDGM011042710.1:0-14751 GCA_002564305.1 Octomys mimax | reverse complement strand
TGCTGTTCTGGGATCATACCCAGGGCTTCATACATGGCAAATGCTCTATCATTGAGCTACATTCCCAACCCTCACAGGGTTTTGGATTAGATTAAATAACATCCTCAGCACCATATCTGATACACAATTGTTTGGTTTAGGCATATATATATATATATATATATATATGCTTATATTATATATACCTATATTGTGTATATGCCTATATTATATATAATAGATAATATATGTATATGTTATATATTAGCCTATATAATATATATAAATATATATATATATTTTTTTTGAGATAAGGTTTTGTATGAAGTGCAGGCTGGCCTTGTACTTGCTATGTAGACTGGCTGACCTCAAACTCAGTGACTTTCCTGTGTCAGTCTCCCGAGTGCTAAGATTATAGACAGCCAAACCTGTGCCTGGAAAAGGCTAATATTATTAACAGCATTGCTGGGCTAACTATGGTTGCTTGAAAGAGACAGAAACAATCAGCATGTGACAGTACTCACTGAGAACAAACCGACCCAGGAGTGCTGGGTGTAGAACTAGTAGGCACCCTCTGGCTGCATGTGGCCTGGGGCAAGATGGCGCCCCCTGGTTCCAGGGTCCCGTCTGCATAAACACCATGCCTTCTTCAGCCCCAACATTTTTCAAGTCTGAATCTTCTCTGTGGCCTGGCAAAGGCTGAAGAAGGATGCGAAGGAAGGGTCCCAGAGGAACTGAACCTACAGGCCTTTCCTGTGCCTGGAGGTGAAGCGGTGCTCATGCCACCCGGTGGCAGTGACATTGGGGTGTTCTCTCTATGACCTCTGAGGGCTATGAGCCTAGACTGAGCTCGCTGCTTCAGAGTGGATACTTTGGTCTCCCCCCCACAATTCCCCCCCCAGCCATACCCCTCTACTCTCAGCTGTTGGACTCCACAGCCCACAGAATTTCCATCTCCTCAGGCAGCTGTGCCAACCACTGCAGGCCCGGGTGGTCTCGGGTGACCCTCCAGCTGCTGAAGCAAGTGGGTTGCTGGCTTCTTCCGCCCACAGCTGTTCAGCACCGCAGGAACAATAGTCGACTTCCGCGACAAGAATGTGTCACAGCTGATTTTTTTTTTTTTTTTTTTTTTTTTTAATGCAGAAAATGACTTCAGGTTGACTTAGAAGCTTGTCCAAATATATTTTCTGGAACATAAAATAGTAAAACAAAGGGCCTCAAATAGTGTCTCACAGGAAAAGATTCAGTAAATGTTATCTCTTGTTATCACTAGTATGAGATCTCATGGAGTTAGGAGATTAAAATAATGATGCTATCTAAACTCTACTAATCCCTCCGCTGTCAGCGCAGATCCTTTTCCTCTGGGAATTCTTCCCCAGCTCCTCAGCCTCCATTCATCTCTGCCACTCACTTGTTCATTCATTCAGGAAATATTCTTCAGTGCTTGTGGGCAGTAGGTTTGAATATGCCATGATCAGTAACACAGACAAGGTCCTTGCCTAAATTCTGGAGAGCAGAGGTACACTGGTGACAATTTAGTTTTTTAAAAGACAGCACTCTTTCTGTCCAGTGTTAGCTGAGCATCTCCCATGCACCAGATGGAGCTTTCAGAAGCAAGGACGCCATGTTTGTGACCACTGATCATGGCATGTCAGCTGGAGGGGATTGGGAAGTGCGAGCAGATCAACACAGACCATTTCTGGTGGGGCCTGTGGGTGACGGATGTGTTGGCCAGCAAACAGGGAAGCAAACCCATTCCAGATGTGGGTGGCACCAGCCAGGAGGTGTGCAGCCTGGGTGGGATAAAAGGAGGAGAAGGAAGTGTCCTCACTGGGGGACAGCTCCAGTGTTCTTCACCATTCTTCACAGTTTCTTCAGCTTTCTAATAAACACTTGCACCAGTGACCATCGTGACGTTCAGGCCCCAGGCCTCAGAGGGCGCTGCGTTCTCGAGCCATCCGCCTTCTGCGGCTTGTGTCTTCTTGCGCTATGGTCCAGCTCCCCAGCAAGCAGACGGCCTGTCTGGCGGCCTCTGCTTCTGATCCCGCAGATGGCCTTGTGGCTCTCTGCGCTCTGATCCGGAAGTGTACGGAATGCCTCCCCTGGCATCGTTATCCACACACCTTCTATTGAAAGTGCTTCTCCGGAGAGCATGGATGTATCCAATGTTAAACTAGACAAGTAGCATTTCTGGGCTTAACAAGCTCTCCTTTTAGAGAGAGACAGCCAATAATAATCTGAACAAAAGGATAGAAATCCTGAGGAAAGCTAAGTGTTTGAGGATGATAAGGGTAGTGTGCCAGGGAAGTGGAAGAGGAGAGGGTGGCTCATTGAGGGAATGATGCCCTGAATTTCTGGAAAATACAAATTGTGACCCTCCTGTCTGGCAAAACATGACTGTAACACCGACTGCTTCCTGAATTGGCCGGCCCTGGGGTAAAGCTCTGTGACGTTGACAGTCTGACGTCAATCTGCGCAGCCCTGACACCCAGTTGTACAAGCCACCTGCTGTATTTAAGGGTTTTTTTAGTTGGCTTTAATAGAGAACAGGTAAATTTGCTTTTTCATTAGTACAAGGATACTTCAGAAATGTCACAATCATCCTGAGCTGGAGGTTCAGGGGCCAGGGGTTTAGCGTGTGCGCGGTAGAAGGAGACCTTCAGGAGAGGCGGCAGGGAGTGGGACCCGGAAGGAGTCCTATCAGGGGACTTACTTCCAGAGCACAGTAGCCCAGGATGCCGCAGACGCCTAGAGCTCAGGCAGGCTCTCCCCACCCAGCGGCCTGTGGCAGTGCTCTTCACACCCCTGCTTTCCTGCTGTGCCAAGACTGTCATTTTTGAATACTTTTCTTGCCACTTTGAAGTTTACAAGACAAAAATGACAAACACCATTAACTCTGAGAGTAAGTAGAAGAAAAATGTTGGATGTCTTGTCCTCGGCGACCCAGGACATTAGGGAAACCCAGGACTAGACAGAGGTTTCCTACTTCAGGTTCTTCGTTCTTCCAGCTGCATGCTTTGTTGATAGCAGTGTGGCCCGAGGCCGGGCCTGCGGGTTCACATCTGTTACCCCAGCACTGAGGAAGGCTGAAGCAGGAGGACTGCAGGTTCAAGCCCAGCCTGGGCGACTTGGCAAGACCTTGTCTCAAAAACTACAATCAAAAAAGCTCTGGGAATGTAACTCACAATGTAGGTTCAATCCCTAATAAGAAAAAAGAGAAAAAGAAAGAAAGAAGGAAAATAAAAAAGAAAAGAAAGAGTATATAGTCCAGATAGGACTCCTGGCGACAGTGCAGAGACAGCCAAGGACCTATGTGGCCTGCGGCCCTGCCAGGGCGTGAGGAACTCCTCACACTGCTCAGCAAGTGATGGCGTCCCCACCCACCTTCTGGGTTGGCAGCTGAAGGCATGGACAGGAGAGCAGATGGCAGGCCAGCAGAGCAGATCTGACATGCTGCCACCTCCTTTTTCCCCATCCTTTTCTTCCTAAAGGTGCCTACTCCTCCCTCAGGTGCCAAGGTCTGCATGTGACTCCAGCTCCCACACCAAGGGTTCCACCTAGATAACCCTCACAGCTTGGTGAATTCTCTCCTAGAACTTGTGAGTCATTTGTTACCTTTTTCCAAGTTCCTTTCTCTCCTGTGTTAACACACAAAATTAGTTCCTACTAAAGTGTTAATGACTAACCTAGTTTCCCATCCTTCCTGCCCTCCACTCCCTCACCCCAGGTTGGATAAATAGCAAAGTCTGACAGAAATGGCAGAAGCTGGGAGGGAGCTGATGCTGAACAGATGGAGTGCTCACCCTGGGCTCTGTGGGTGGGACTGGGCTGTAGGTAGGAGCATCCTACTTTACCTTAACCAAGCACCTCTACCAGCTGACTTGGCAGAAAGAGCTGTCCCAGCTGATGTGCATTCATAGAAGACCGCCACCTACTGGCAGATGGTATCTACTGGTGTTCCTGATCAAATTGTCTATGATGACAAGTCCTCAGTCCCATTTCTTTTTTTTTTTCCCCTCCCATTTCTTTTCCCGAGTCTGCCTTTCTTATCCCTTTGTTGACTTGATACCTTAATGCTCAGTGCATTCCAAAGAGTCTTTGTGCTAGAAGTGATCTTTGGTGGGTGTAATTATTGCGAGCCATTAACACTTTAGTATAAGTTAATCAGTTTGATGATCGCTAGTCCGGAAGTTAAGTGGAAATTCTAAATAGAGGACAAATCCCCCTCTGTCCCTCTCCTACCATTGAGGAAAGACATCTGGCTCAAACACAGCCTCAGCTTGGAAAGAAAAGGGCTGCACAGCGTGGCACTTCACCGGAGGCAGCGGTGGAAGTTTGAGAAAGTTACCGATCCCTGGCCTCGCTCATTCCACCACATTTGTGCCTTTCTCTGAATCCCTGGAATGACTGAAAGCCCAGCAGATACCAAGGTGGGGACAGCTTCGTCATGTTCTTAGGCACATTTTGTGCGTGGTGTGTTTGCTTCCTGGGGTTCTGTCGGGGCTCCTGCTGTGGACTGTTCACTTCCGGAAGGCCCTGGCTTTCCCACTGTCTGCTTGTTGCTCCAAGGGGAAGCTTCAGACCTGACCATGGAAGAGAAAAGTTCCCTGGTTGCGGCCCCAGCAGTGGTAGCAGAGAGGTGGGGAAGGCTTCGTGGGGCTCAGACCCCCTTCCTGGTGTGGACTGGAAGAAGAGGGAGGTGACGAGTGCTTTACCAGGAATGCGAGGGTCCTGCGGAATGTTAGGGTCCCCCAGAAGCAGGGTGACCTTCACAGGGGTGTTCAGACTGCATCACTTCTGGAAGTTCACCCCTTTTCCCAAAAGTGGAACTAGCAAGGACGCCGTGGCGAGGGGCTCTGGCTCACTCTGGTCCCACCACCCTTCCTCCATAGCCCTTCACTCGCTTTCCAAAGAGGGAAACATCGTTAGGTCTCACCCATGCCAAGGTGGCTCTGGTGCACGGGCCCACAGCACAAACTCCATGGCTTCGAGGGAGGGACAACCGGTAATAGTAATGAGGGAAACCCGGCCTCCGCAGCTCGCCTCTCCTGTCGGATCAGACATCTGTCAGAGGTGAAGTGTGGCATTAGGAATGGTGCTTTGGCCCATTTCGGGGACATTTTGAATTCCCATTTTGTATCTCAGCCTAACAATTTTTGTTTAAGCATTTTCCCTATCCAGCCCCCAATCACTGCCAATAACATATTGTCATCATGAAATTCTCAGGAAAACGTAGTAAAGTGAGTGGAAGTTGCAAGTATTGAAAATGAGGTGCTTTATTTTCCCCAAATAATTCATGGTGAGTTTCCTCCCTTGTTTTTGCTGTTGTGTTTTGTTTTGTTGAGACAGGATTTTTCTATGTAGCAGTTCTGGCTAGCTTTGAGCTCACTATGTAGCCCAGGCTGTCCTTAAACTTGTGATCCTCTTGCCTCAGCCTCCTGAGTTCAGAGGTTACAGGGCGTACCACCATGCCCGGCTTCCCTGCCTTCTTTTGATAAATTCTCATTGTTCCATCTATCTTTCTGCCTATCTATCTATCTATCTATCTATCTATCATTCCAAATTAGAATTAAAAATATTTGTCATGGGAATATTGCATTGGGTTAAAAGACTGAGGGGAGAAGAATAAGTTTAGTTTGGGTGACTAATTTTATCAGGATGACTAGCTTTAACAATAAGGCTAAGCAGTGAGTAGTATTCATAAATCAAATGTGCAAGACCTGCAGTTCTTAACATGTATTTATTTATTTAATTTTTTGAGTTATTTATTTAATTTTGATGCCAATGAAAATAAAGTATTACAAAACAAAACCATACAAAAGTAGAATGTGGGTCAATGTATACCGAAACAAATACTATTTTAATTTCTCTACCCTTTTCTAAATCTGTGAAATTTGAAGATGGCTCTAAGAGAAAGAGTAACAAGGACACAGAAGGGTCATTTGTGAATCTTGGTAAAGTATTTTAGGTGAATTCCTAGAAACAGTGAAACTCAAGGCTGAGGAACAAAATGTACACAAGCCAGATGTTTTCCAATTCTTTGCCTTCAACAATACCAGAGGAGGACTTAAGCAAGTTGTTAGCTGATAGATTATTAAAAATAATTCTCAATGATAGGGCAGTATGTTATTTTTGGTCTAGACCTTGGAAGGAGTTCAGAGAGTTAAGTCATATTGCTATAATAAAACACCATCCAAACTCACTAGTGTGAATACAGTTTCTCAGCCTCACTTCTATCAAAATGAACAGTAGGAAGAGCCTGGGTGCTGCCCTGCCTTGCAATCGCTGTTCTTTCTGGAGTAAATTGAAGTCTGTGTTGTTTTTACTTGCATTTCTCAAATGGCCATAGTAACAAGTAATACCAAACATAAAGGCATTCAATAAAATAAATTTGCTTCAAGAGATCTATTTCTAAAAATTCCTAACTAAACTTTTTTGTTGTTGAGAAGTTGTAGAACCACATTCAGTCATAAGAAACAATACATCTTTTGTCTCAGCACGTGGGAAGCTGAGGCAGAAGGATTACAGTTTGAAGGCTGAGCTGGGCAACTTAGGAAGTTTGGGACAGTTTGATCCTGTCCCAGAATAAAACTTTTTTAAAGTTTTAGTTTTATTAGTACATATTTATAATACGTAGTGTAATACATTTATCAAGCAGAGTCGGGGCATGAACATGACACACCTCAGTTCTGCGTTCCTTTCTTTTCCTTCTCTTCCCTTCCCTCCCCTCCATCTCTCAGTTCCCTTGCCTTTTGTGAAAAGATGTAGCTTCCTGTTTGCTGTTATCTATCTTGTATTTGGTTTTTTGATTTATTTATACTTTGAGTTTTTCATATAAGAGAAACTATGTAATATTTAAGTTGTGTGTCTAATTTATGATTTTAACATATGAACGTGATGTGTACATGGCATGTAATATGATGTCTTTACTCTTTAAGGAAGATAGTGAGATGAGCTGCGTTCCATGGGATTTCTTTCCTCTTCCTCTTCTTCTTCCTCTTCCTTTCCTCCTCCTCCTCCTTCTTTTTTTGAACAGTGTTATGATGTAGCTCAGGCTGACTTCAAACTCATGGTGATCCTCCTCCCTCAGCCTCCTCAGTGCTGGGTTTACAAGTGTGCACCACCACACCTGGATCTATAACATGGAATTTCTATTTTCCGTTGTTTGAGGAATATTCATTCTGATTTCCATAGTGATTGTACGAGGCACATTCCCATCAAAGAAGTAGAAGTGGCCCACGGCCATGGCAGCATTTGTTATTCTTTGGCTTCTTGGTGATGGCCATTCTTTCTGGGGTGAGATGGCAACTATGTTGTTTTCATTTGCTCTATAATGGCCCAAGATGTTGAATGAATTCTCATGTATTTATTTATCACTTATACTTCTTTTGAGAAGTATCTATTTCAGTTGCCCATTTTTTGATTAAAGGGATCTAGTATTTATTATTGGGGTATCCAATCTTTTTAGTTCTTTAAATATTCTAGATACTAGTCCTATTTCTGAGGGGTACCTAGCAAGTTTCTTCTCCCATTTTATAGGTTATCTCTTTTGTCTGTTAGTTGTTCCCTTTGTTATACAGAAGATTTTATATTTGATATGATCCCATTTATGGGTTCTTGATATTATCTTTTATGCAATTGGAGTTCTGTTTTTAAAAAAATTCTGTGGCTATCCCCTATGACTTCAAGATTTTTACCTGTTTCACCTTCCAGATAATTGTTTTTGCTTAGTATTTAATTTTTGATTGATTTTTATTTTAGTTTAGTACACGAGAGATATGGGCTTATACTCAATTTTCTGCATGTTGATAGCCAACTCTCGTAAAACCATTTTCTGGAGAGGCTACCTTTCCTCCAATACACGTGTTTGGCCCTCTGTCAAGATCAGCCCAAGGTTGTTCTTCTCTGTTCCGTGGATACTTTTTGTGCCACGACCATGCTGTTTTGAGCACTGCAGCTTTGTGTTATAACTTGCATTTTGGCACTGAGATGCCTCCTGCTTTGCTTTTGCTGTCCAAGGCTGCTGTTTCTATTCTGAGTCTCTTCTGGTTCCAAACGAATTTTAGGATTGTTTTCTCTAGTTCTTTTATTTTGGCAGAATCAGGGATTGGACTCAGGCCCTTGTGCTTACCAGGGAAGCACTTATTCTACTGAATTATCTCCCCAGCCCTGTGTTTTCTCTAG
Organism: Octomys mimax; assembly: GCA_002564305.1. NCBI lineage: Eukaryota > Metazoa > Chordata > Mammalia > Rodentia > Octodontidae > Octomys > Octomys mimax. The sequence continues at coordinate 6,588 of NDGM011042710.1, read as the reverse complement.
TTCTACACAGAATGCTGTTGATGTTTTGGTGGCAATTGCCTTAAATCCTTACATCAGTTTGAAAGTATGTCTATTTTGATGATACTTGTTCTTGCTATTCGGGAGCAGGGGATATCTTTCCATTTTCTGATGTCCTTTTTGATCTCCTTTTTCAGACTGCTGTAGTTTTTACTGTAGAAGTCTTTCATTCCTTGGCTGAGTTAAATCCTAAGTATTTAAGTTTTCTTTATACTATTGTCAACAGCATTATTTTCCTGATTTTCTTTCTGAGCTCATTATTGATATATAGGGATGCTCTTGATTTTTGTGTTCATGCAACTTTACTAAATTCGGTTACTGATTCTAGCTATCTTTTGATGGAATCTTTTTGGGTCTTCTTATAGAAAAGATCATGTCACGTGCAAATAATGAAAATTTGACTTCTTATTTCCCTCTATGTACCCCTTTTATTTAGATCTCTCTGGCTAATTTTTTGTGTACTATATCGAACAAGAGCAGTGACAAAGACATTCTTGCCCTGTTCCTGATTTCAGAGGGAAAGCATCCAACTTTCATCCAACTAATATGATGCTGGCAACAGGCTTGGCACAAACTGTTTTCATCACTTTATGACAAGGTCCTTTTATACCTATTTTATGTAGGATTTTTAATATTGGATTTAATCAAAGATTTTCTGCATCCTTTGAGATGATCAGGTGATGGATTGCTTCTGCTTATGTGATGGACTGTATTTATTGACCTGTGAATGCTGAGCCATGCTGGATGAAGGTCATGATGGAGGATCTTTTTGGTGATTGGTTGCATTCTGTTTGCCAGCACCTTGTTGGGGATTTTTGTGTCTGTGTTCATTAAAGAGCTTGGCCTATCGTTCTCTTTTTTGTTTGGGCCCTTCTCTGATTTTGGAATCAGGATAATACTAGTTTCCAAGAATAAGTTTGACAGTACTCCTTTCTTTTCAATTTTATTAGGTTTTGAATAGCATTGGCACCTGATCCTCCCTAAAGTTCTTGTAGAATTCAGTGGTGAATCTATTAGGCCCGAGATTTTCTTAGTTGATAGATTTTTTTTTTTATTGTTGCTTCAATTTCATTGCTTTCCATTGGATCTTTCAGAGCTTTTTTTTTTTTAATCCAGTTTTGGAAATTCATGTGTATCTAAGAATCTGCTTCTTCTGGATCAAAATAAAAGGCTTTAAAAATTTTCTGGAATGGTAGAAAAAAAAATTTTCAGTGTATTGGCTGAACCCTCAGCCCTAGAAAAGTAGAAAGGGAGTGGAAAGCAAAGGAGCTATGCAGGAAGGGCTGGGGATGTAGTTCAGTGTAGAGCACTTGCCTGGTATTCAAAGGCACATGGCTTCCACCCCAGCAGCCTCCCCCCACACACACGCACACGCACACACACACATGCACATAGGTACATAGGCACAACCCTTAGGAAGATTCTGTGTACACTTCATGCAATGATGGCATTACATTCTATAGTAAAGACTATAGTAACTAGGCTATTGCTATCAGTGTAGTAAGATACAAAGCATTTCAATCACCACAAATATATAGATGTTACCTTTTTGTAACCACAACTATTTTCCTCTGATTCTGCCTGTCCCTATCCTTCAGCAACCACTGTGTCTTCTCCACTGATTTAATGTTGTATTTCAAAATGTTATGTACATGGAAACATACAGTGGAGTCACGTATGATTATGGAATCATCATAACTCTTTATATACCTTTGTAGAGGTGCATGTTTTTCTCAGTCTTAGTCCCTGGAGATCCATCCAGGGTTTCAAGACATTAGTGGTTTCTTCCATTTACACATGAATTGCCAAAACTGAATGAAGAAAACAACCCCCCCCCAATGATCCAATAGAAGGCAATGAAACTGAAATAGTAATTTAGAAAATCTACCAACTAACAAAAGCTCAGGGCCTAATAGATTCACCATTAATTCCACAAGAATGTCCTTCTTTTATTCTCAGAGACGTTCTGTGGCACCGTTGGACCTTCTTGTGTTTAGCTAATCAGGACACCTGAGCTCTTCCTAATAGGGCATGTGCACGTGGCAGTTTCTTTGTGAACATAAGTTTTCATCCCTTTGGGACAAATATCCAGGGGTATAATTGCAGTCGTATGATAGTTGCATATTTAATTTTTAAAAGACACCTCCAAATTCTTCCACAGTGGCTACACCGTGCCACACCCCACCAGTGTAGGCGTGGCCCAGGTGCTGCAGCACTTGACTTGCCACCATGCTTTGGAATATTACTTTATTTATTAACTTTTTTTTTTGAGACAGGATTCACTATGTAGGTCAGGCTGGCTGTGAATTCACAGTGTAGCCCCGGCTGCTCTTGAGCTTGCTGTAATTATTCTGTCTTAGTCTACCAGGTGCTGAGATAACAGGCATGTGTCAGAGCCAGCTACACATTATTCTAAACTAAACTTTAATTTTAAGATAGTTTTAGATTTACAGGAAAGTCACAAAGATAGTTGCGAGTTGCCATGTGTCCTCTCCCAGTCATCTTCCTTTTCCCTTCTTCAGCTGATATACTGTTGTCACAGCTAAGAACCAACTATGAAGAAGACTATAATTTTTTCTGATTTCAATCATTCTCCTCCAGCATCCTTGTGTTTGCATAGATCCTTCCCAAGGCGTGATATTAATTTTCTTTGTCCTATGTGCTTAGCTTCTTATGGGGCTTGTCTGTTTCACTGGACCCTGTGTCTGATGACTCTGGCAAGTTGAGAAGCGCTGTCCACACATTTTGCAGAATGTTCTTCAATTTAGGTTTGCTTGGTCTTGTTAGCTGAGGTTAGGCTAAGGAATGGATTTGGGAGGGTCACCACAAGGATAAAGTGCCATCTGCACCACACCATAACAAAGGCTGTGTGGTCAGCAAGGCTACAGTGCCAACTTTGGTCACTGGGGGCACCATGTGCTTGCCTGGGGTGTCCCTTGACAGCTGTACCATCTTCTCTTTGAAAGCAAGCTACTGAGTGCAGGTCAGCCCTTAGGTTCTGAGTTAAGGCATTCCTCCCAGGGGAGAAGTACCTACATAACTTACGTGCAATTCTTCCTTAAGGGAAAAATTAATAGATGTTTTCTAGAACACTTGTTTTCAGAAAAACTGAATATAGAATGTACAGAGAATTCCCTTGTATTTCTCCCACGTCTCTTCCCCAGAAAGCACATTTTCCTCTCTGCCAGTACTTTTGTGACAATTAGCGAATCAACAATAATATTGACCAAACTGATTCAGAGTTACGTGACTAGTTTTATTCACTAAATCAATATATTGTTAACACAATATCAACACCTTATTAACCAAAGCGTACATTTATGCTGAGCTTCAGTCTTCTGGTATTGTTGTTTAAGTTTTGACAAATGCGTAATATCAATGTGTCCCATAAAATGTGGCAATATATTTAGCACCTCAATACACTGTTAGAAATAGTTTCACCATGTGAAACTCCTCTGTGTTCCTCCTGTTCATCCCTCCTTTCCTCTGACTCCTGGGAGCTGATATTTTTCCTGTGTCTATAGCACAGGCTTTTCTCAAATGTCAGATGGTTGAAATGCCGTGGTGCACAGCAGTTTTAGACCAGCATCTTACACACAGTCACAGGTTTTCAGGTGAACTCCAGGCCTTCCCACAGCTGGCGAGCCCATTCAGGGCATCCCTGAATGACACCTCATCGCACCCGTTCTCTCTTCTGCTCACCTACTGGAGGATATCTTAGTTGCAGCCATGTTTCAGCCATGAGGAATAGAGCTTCTATTAACATTTGTGGTAGTTTTTGCTTGGGCATAACTTTTCCACTTATTTGGACAAATTCCAGGAGTGTAACTGCTGTAGCAAATGGTAAGACTATGTTGGTTGTTTGTTTTGTTTTGTTTTGTTTTGGCGGAGCCAGGGATTGAACTCAGGCCCTTGTGCTTGCCAGGGAAGCACTTATTCCACTGAGCCATCTCCCCCGGCCCACTATGTTGGTTTTGCAAGACACTGTGAGACTTCTTCCATAGTGGTTGTGTCAGTTTGCATTCCCAAAAGTGATCAGCATTCCTCTGTTAAACCTCCTTGTCAACACTTGGTGTTGTCAAAGTTTGGGATTTTACCTATTGCTCTAATGAGGTTGTGCTTCTTGGTTTAATTTGCATTTCCTAAGACTAGGTTGCTCATCATTTTCTCATATGTTTATGTGCAGTCTGTATATCCTTCTCAGATGAAGTGTCCAAATATTGTGCCCACTCTTTTATCCCCTGCAGTACTGGGGATTGAACCCTGGGTTTTTCATGTTCTACTACATCCCCAACCCTAAAAAAATTCTTCTGGGCACCGGGGAGATGGCTCAGTAGCATAAGCACTTCCCTGGCAAGCACAAGGGCCTGAGTTCAATCCCCTTGTTTAGGGTCTTGCTATGAAGTGCACACTGGCCTCAAACTCATATTGATCCTCTTGCCTCAGCCTCCAGAAGGCTGGGATTACAGATATGATTTTCTTTTGGTTGAACTGTTTTTTTGTTTTTAGAGGAGGTTTATTTTTTGTTTTTGGTGCCAAGGACTGAACCCAGGGCTTCCAGCTTGCTAGGCAAGCATTCTACCACTGAGCCAAATCCCCAGCCCCAGGGATTACAGATATGCACCACCACTCCTGGGCAGTTTATTTTTTATTTTGAGACAGGATCTCTCTAAGTTTTCAAAACTGACCTCAAATTTGACATCCTCCTGCCTCAGCTTTCTAAATAGAATGGCTGTCTGGGTTAGTCCTGTATCAACATGCAGGCTTTTTGCTGACTTTTTAAATAAAGCTTTTGGTCTCGTATTGTTAGGTTTTAGGAGTTCTCTGTATGTTGTATGTGCAAAATGTACATATCAGAAATGCACTTTGCAAAGACTTTTCTCTGCTCTGTGACTTGTCTTCAGTCTTTGAGTGTGGCTCCCAAAGTAGAAACTTTGCATTTTAATGAGGTCCTACTTTTTTAATTCATGGATTTTGCTTCAGAAATCCTATCTAAAGTCACTGGCAAACCCCACATCACCCGGATTTTCTTCTGCATAGCGGCCATAAGTTTATAATTTAGCATTCATATTTGGGCTCATGATGCATTCTGAGTTACGTTTTGGCCTGTGTGTACTTTTGGTTTTGCTTTGCATTTGGGTGTCCAGTTATGACAGTCTTCCAACTTACCTTGTTGTTTCTTTGACCTTCTTTTGGTCATTCTGGGCTGTTTTGCTTTCCATATAAACTTTCATATCATTTATTGGTAGCCACAAAATAATTTGCTAGAGTTTTGACTGACAAAATGTTTGAGAAGAGCTGACATCCCAACAGTATGTGTAATAGCTTCTTATCCATGAGCATGGACTCTCTCTCCAAGTATTTGGATACTTCATTTCTTTCATCAGAGTTTTGTAGGTTTCCTTGTGTAGCTGTTGTACGTGTTTTGTGAGATTTGTTTCTTTCATTTGGGGGGTTGCTGATATGAATGGTGATGTATTTATAAATTCCAACTGTTCCTTACTAGCATATACAAAAGCAACTGACTTTATATACCGATATAACATATTATTTCATGACAGGGACACATTATGAGAAATGCATTGTCAGCAAGTCCACTATTCGGCACCCATTACAGAGGATAGTTGGATAAACCTAGGTCAGTGGTGGCGAACCTTGAGCTTTCAATGGTAACAGCTGCTGCATGTGTGCCACAGGTCCACCACCACACCCCTACGGCACTAGAGCCTCCTGCACACCTCAGCTACACGGTATGTGCTATCCCATGTGGGATCCAGTAGGAACAGAAAGCGCTATGCAGAGAACAACTATATGAGCTGCATTCTATAACCTTGCTTCATCAGTAATTTGAGTTTTAGTTTTAGCCAGTATTTTTGGACTTAATTTTCCTAGTGAATGATAATACTGAACGTCATTTACTTGTTCACAGTCTGTATATTCTTTTTGGTGAAAAGTCTTTTCATATCTTTCGTTCGCATTATACTTGGATTATATGCCGTTTTATAACCACTGAATTTTGGTGATGAGTCCAAGGACTTTTGTGCACTCCTAGATCCACAGGACTCTTTTCCCCCAAAGGATTTTAAAGCAGGACCTCTGCCCTGACCTACAGCCCCAGCACATTTTTACAGTTTTAAAATTTGAAACAAAGTCTTGCTGAGTCACTGAGTGGCCCAGGCAGAGTTCAAATCTGTGGTCCTCAGCCTCAGCCTCCCAAAACGTTGGGACTGTAGGTGTTCTTTATTACCACACCAGGCTACATTTTACATTTAAGTCTTGGCACATTGTGAATTAATTTTGCAAAGCTATGAAACTGCAGTTAAATATTTTTGGATGTAGCCTCCTCAGATAGGTATCTGATTGTCCCAACACCAGGTACTGAAATAACTCTTTCCTTCCACTGAATTACTTTTGCATTTCTGTCAAGAAACAGATAGAGGCATTTGTGTGGCCTGTCTCTGGGTTTTTCCAATTTCTTTTATTGATAGCTGTGACAATAGTTCTGCTACAGGGGCCGGGGAGATGGCTCAGTAGAATAAGTGCTTGCCTGGCAAGCGCAAGGGTCTGAGT
>NDGM011042704.1:0-22136 GCA_002564305.1 Octomys mimax | reverse complement strand
AGTAATTTCAGTTCTTAAGGAGGTCAAGTAATCCATGACTAACTTGTTTTGTATATCTTGTACTTATTTTGTACCTGGCACAGTGAAAGCCCTCTAACTCATTTGTTAAATTTATCAATTTTGATGAGACCATTAGGTCAACATTTTATTCCTTAATGGAGATAATTGTTGGAATTGAGATTTTAGCAGTCCTTATATACATATTTCCATATACAATTTTACACTGATCCCAAAATTTTAATGAGAATTTACAATGAAAAACTACAAAGAATTTTAGAGGAAAATTATTATTTTTAAATCGTTAAAGATTTTAAAAATAATTGGCCATCACATTTTTTGTCCGCATACATTTGTTAATTAAGTGTATTTTTAAATTTAAATAAATCCAAAGATTTTTAGAAATTAAAGAAAGGGATTTTTAGAAAGTAGGCTTCATAGGGCCAGGGAGATAGCTCAGTAGAATAAGGGCTTCCCTGGCAAGAGGCAAGAGCTAAGGCCTGAGTTCAATCTCCAGTTCCACACACAAAAAAAAAGAAAAAGAAAAAGAATAAGAAAAAAGAAAAAAAAAAGAAATGAAATGAAGCTTGATAACTGACAAAATTATGGGAGTTTATCAGACACATTTATTTATGGAAGTTGAGCTCCAAATAATACGTTAGCAGTTCATTTGAGAAACTTGCTAGCATTTCTTGAAAATAACTTACCAATCTCATGCAAATTAAGCAAAAAGGAATTATATATTTGCAATCATCAGAACCTTATATGGTAGTAGCAATTTTATTATTATTATTATTATTATTATTATCATTAATTCATCTTTTTGGTTTTTGAGATAGGAGCTCACTATGTGCTCCAGGCTGGCCTAGACTCATAGCAATCCTATTGCCCCTGCCTCTTAATTGTTGCAAAGCCTTGCCCAGACTGTAATATCGATTTTTGATAGATAATTTCCTAAAATAATATCATGTCTAATGGGACAAAACATTAAATATGGTCTCTATTTTGTACCTCTTTCTCCTCCTCTTCAGGACAGGCATAGCTCAGTCAGGTACACTTACTACACTGACTTCTGAAAAAACTATGGGCTTAGTCACATTCACTGGCTGCACTAAAACTGGGATATTTTGCCTCGTTACATCCAGCCTGTCAGACAAATCAATGCTTTTTAGAAAATCCATGGGAAATGTTTCCCCTAATGTCAAAAGGCAAAGAATTATGCATGTTTCTAATTGATTTTAAAATTTGGTGTGGAAAATGCATGGTAAAATGCAGAAAAGATGCACAGTAAAAATTCTTTCTCATAACTAACATAAATGTTTATCTTGACCATAAAGCAAGGCCCAGATATATTTGTATTGAATCATTACTTAGGAAGAGATTTTAAATCTTTAATAGCAGAAATATTGTGAACAGAATCAGTATTATTTTGTCATTTTCGTGTCTAATATTTTTGAAGAGAAGTTGCTATTAGAAGCACTATAAACAGTTTCTTAGTAATTAGAAGATTAATTTTCCAAATAAACTATGTCATCATGTTATCTTGTCATCTCCTCAATATCCCACATGTACCATTTAATATACTAAATTTTCCCAACTATCTGCTAGGAAAAGAATTTCATTGTCTCAATTACTGTTCTCTCATTGCTGGGACAAAATACCCAACACACAAAATTAAGGCAGGAAGGGTTTATATAGCTCACAGTTAGTGGAAGTTTCCGCCTATATTTGCCTGGCTCCAAGGCACAGTATATCGCACACAGCAGCAGTTCATGGAGACAGCTAAGAGTGAAGAGCAAAAGGAGAAGCAGCAGCTCAGGCAACTAACTGGCCTGTCTCCCCTCCTTACACTCTAATGCAGAGTATCTGCCCCAGGACACTCACATTCATAGTCCCAATATTGGACCATGAATGAAGAACAAACTCCAGAAGTCATCCCATGACTGCATGAGGCTTTGAGGGGACAATCAGACACAACCCATAACATCCATCAAGGTTGCTGTCAAATGTTTATATTCCTTGTCTGAAACAAGCATGGCCACACAATCTTCCTCAATCAAACATAGAAGAATGAATCCACATTTTGCTTCTCTTCTCTGTACTAGAATCAACTTTGGCTGTACCTACTTTCAATAGCCATCCATAATGTGACTGGTTGGATGAGAATTGGGGTTTTCAGAACCTATAGCTCAGAAAAGTATCCAGAATAGAAATCACATGTACCACTGCCCTCTCTGAGGCAGGTAGATCTGCTCTTTGTGCATCACAAGAAAGTGAAGTCTACATCTCACTGTTGAGCCTAGGGTAGCATGGTATGCTGGGGACATTTGTAGCTGAGAATAACAGGCAAGCAGGAAGAGGAAAGCGTCATCTTACCCCTTCTTCTGACTCTTTACCCCCTCTCATAATCTGTTTTGTTATAGTAACCAGAAGTCGGTTGACAAAAGAAATAGGAATTTATTTTCTTTACAAGTTCCCTTCCTGTTGTACATCACACCATAGAAAACAGAAGTGCGAGTAGGGAGCCAAAAGGCTATGCTTTAATAATCAACACACCATGCTGTCTTACATTACAAACTTGATTACAGGCTCCATGAAAACTGAGGTCTTCTCTGGTGCCTTTCAGAATGAGTGGAAAATTAGAGGTGCTTGGGACTCTTTGCTGAATTAGGATAATGTATTCATTTTTAAATCAAATTCTACAAATATTTACTGAGAACAAATTTTTATTATAAGCACTGCTGGATACTTCAGATGGAAATATGAATGAAATCCCATCTCTCCTCTCAGATAATTTACATCCTAATGAGTAACATAGATCGTCAATGAAAGCAGTAGCTTCCAGAAGCCAGTGTGATATGTATACCATGGGGAAAAGATGGGTAAGGAGTGAGAGAAAGGATACAGCTACTCAAACGATAGAAAAGTGTTCTGTTTTGTCTACAATAAGCAGAATTCTAGTTATGTCTCTAGGTCTTAGGGAATAAGTGTAATGATGAAGGGAAAAATCCTTTTCTTCCACTGCTCATGGACTAACAGAGGCTATAAAGAAATAAAGAAGAATTCAGTGTTACCTTCCATATTGTAGATCTGCAGGATGTGTTTAGCAGATCTGTCTAACTGAACAAGAGATTACTAATGCCCTTCCGTTCCTTGTTATAAATCCTGCAAAGGTTTATAAAGGAAGACATCATCAGACACCATCTATGCTTTCTACACAGTGTTAAAGATCGAGTAGAGGTATAGTTACTCTGTGTTAGCCCCAGTAGGCAGCAAGATTAGATCACTCCGAAGAATACTGCGTTATGACTTAACTGATCCATCAGCTATGTCATCACCTCCTGAGCTGGCAGGGAAACCAGAGAGTTGTTGCATGGGTGCATTATCTGGCACGAAACTTTTCAACCACAGTAACCGCACACCAGTGGGGTGTAGGGGTCTAGGTTTTGATCTGAATTTTAAAACTCTCATTTATTCAGTGACATTATAGGAAAAGGGTTGAAACTGTCGGCCTCAGTTTCCAGAGAGAAACATGAGAATAATACAGTGGTCATCATACTTCATCAGTGTTGTGGAAGGAGAAAAAAAAAACAAATCTTTAAATCCCTTGCACCTTGTCTGCATAATTTTAAGCCCAAACATGCTAGCATGCCAACATCTCACCTTTTACAGGGTTCACATTCCTTTGATGTTGGGTTGTACTACCAGCTCAGCTCTAAGATTTGTAGTGAGTAGTGACCAACCCCATCATACGGCTGATGAGGAGAGAGAAATTATTTTTCTAAAGTCTTTTATAAATCACATCTCAATACAATGATAGAGGCTCACTTTGCAAACATGGTCTCCTGATTCCTAATAGTACGAGTTGTATATAACAAAAGAAATAAACATATGTGTTTTAGAAGAGATTTGTAAAAACACAAACGCAAATAAATGGGTGAATACACAAATTAATATATTTATAAGCAAGTGTGCATCTATTAAAGAAAGTCATCATCATTTTGATTAATATTAGCTGAAATGACAAGGCCTTGATGACAAAGCTCATAACAACACATGAGTGTACACAGTTATTATTCAGCACTGTACACCAATATTTTACTGTACACAGAGTAAAAGTAGTTGAGAGACAAACCTATACTAACACATACCTATACCCATGCATCTCACAACACTAGTGCACCTATTATGCACAATTTCTCAGAAAAACAAAATAGTGACCGAATAAAAAGAAGCATAATTTTAGAAATAGCTGATCTTCTGACTCAGGTTTCCTACAATTATAAATAGACTTGCATCCCCATGGATTACTTTTTAAAACTATCTTTTAAAGACAGGAATAAAAGCGCAATAAACTATAATAGAAACCACGTTTCTTTTCTGGTTCCAGAAGGGATTGCAATATTATTATTCATAATTCTATATGGCTCACTCCATGAAAAGAAATATGAGTAAGAGAAGACAGAAAAGAAAACATCTATAGATATGTTTTAACATTTCAGAGCAGAAAATGGTAACAAAGAAATCCCCATTTACAAAGAAAAATGCATTTTCTCTCAATGGCTAAGAAAAACCACATTATTGAACTTCTTACTTATAAAGAGCAGTTGGAGAAGAATTACTTGGCAAAAACTTTCAAACTTGCAGCTAGTGTGTTTTGAAAACTACAGAAAATGAGAAGGTACTATTATCCTTAAAAGAGACTAATAGCAGAAATCTGTTGAGGATTGGTGGTCTCGGAGCAGAAAATTATGGAAACTAAACCAAAAGAAAAAGTAAAGGCACATAAAAGGTTGGTAACATCTGTAGAAGAACTGATCCTTTGCTTCTTTGAGGGAAGACCAAGTTTTGAGAGGACTACTAGAAGATGTTGCCTTGCAGTGATGAAGAAACACGGCACTCAACTACATTCTCTGATCCTCCTTCTGTACTGTCCCATCCTATTAAGCAGAGGGGGAACCTATTAGGTTCAGTGCAAGCCCTTATCTCATGCTACCCTAGGCCAGCAGGGAAAAAGTAAAATTTTTAAAAGGATTTTAACAAATGCTTTCTCTTTTCCATCAGAAAGTATCTTGGCTTATGTGTTTGCTTTCTTGTTCTCTAGGCCCAGTATTGGAAGTGTGACAGCAGCATGTGCTGAATATGAAGTCACCCTCAGTCCTGGTTGCACCCTCTTGAATCCATGTGCAACAGTTAATCTGATCACCAGTTTGACTGATGGGAGAGCGCCCTAGGTATCCGCTAAAGCACACTTCCAGGCATGACTGTGTGGGCCATGCAGGTGTGGCCTTGGATGCTGTCTCTAGTTCCTGGCCTCTTCTTCTTCGACACTGATCATTTTTTCTGATTTCTGTCCACCAGAACTACAGGTAAGCAGTTTGGCTCGCTTATGCACTTCACCCATAATATTTCCGTCACCTCTGAAACTATGAACCAAATTAATCCTCTCCTGGCATTTCCAACTATTGAGTATTTTATATTAACAAAGGGAAATTTGACTAAGAGTGCATGAGACAAATCTATGTTTGTAGCTATCAGGGAGGCATCTTACAAACGTTTCTAGAACTTCACCATGTTCCTTGGGACTGCAGTATCTTCAACTTAGTGGGCACTCACAGTATACCAGGAACTATGGAATAAATGCAACATACATTACTGCATCAGATATTTAATGACCACTGAGTTTAAATATACAAAGGTGTGACACTATGTCCCAGGTCTCCTTGGGCTGGAGCAAGACAACGTTAATAATTATACATTCTACTGATAGCAAATTGTTGGTAGAAACAATTGGTTGGACATACAGGAACTATAGTGATGTGCTGAGCCCTTCAGATGCATGACATTTATCAGCAAGGCCTTGTCCTTGTTACCTGCTCCAGTACAAGTGCAATCTTGTGTGCTGTTTTCCAAATTTCCCATACCACTCCTGTATCAGTCCTGCTTATGCAGTGCTCTCAGAAGAACATAGATGGACTGTCCCCAGCATTGCCATTTACCATGTAGACTTTGAAACATGTCATTGCAATATCCCTTTATTTCCCGCACAACCTCACTACTTCTAAACCATTGCCCACTTTCTGGTATTCTTAGTGAATATTCTTGTATTCGGCATCCTTATGCCCTTCATCCTTGTCTCCTATTACGAGCAGCTCCATGGCAAATACTTTTGTGTGATAAAGATCCTAATGGCCCATCAAATAAGGCCATGTTTTTGATCTTTGGCAGTTGTAACTATATGCCTTATGGGACAAAAGAGACTTCAGATGCGGCTAACAGAAAGATTATCCTGGATTACCCAAATGGACCCATTTTAATCACCAAGTTTATGATTAGAGGGAACGAGGAGGATTAGAGAACAAAATACGATGTGTGATGGTAGAAACAAAGGAGTGGAGGAGTGGAATATTGCGAGGAGGCAGCCAGACAGGGAAGGAGAGCAACCTGTGGGAGCTGAGGACAGCTGTGACATACAGCATGATTTTATGTGGTGACACACATGTGTATGAAGCTTAGTGTAAATAAATAGCACTGGACTTCTAAAATTTTTCATTAAAGGATGCTATGTTCAAGCGGAACTAATTTATGTTTTATTAAACACAAATGATCTGAATTTGTGTTTTTAATTATGGCAATAATATTTCAATGCCATTTACACACTAGTATGCAGGGAAAGCTAGCTGTCTTCCCTGAATCTGTCTCTGATCCAAAAATATTGTTAAAATAAAGAGATCTAATCTTTTCCTTTTTAACTGTAATAGAACATTTTAACAAAGAAGTCAGTGTTCACTTTTTCATATAATCAAGGAATCAAGTGTCATTCTTTTTAATCCTCTAAATTTCTAAATATGACGTGTCCAGTTTCATGTGAGCCTTCTATTTTCTCTGTTACTGTTTTAAAAAAGTAGGGAAAAGAACTTGTGATAGTGGCTGAGAGACAAAAGTCCTGCAGACATGTAAGGCAAGAGGCAGAAGCAAGGACACACACAGTTGCCCACCCACATGCGAACTGGTGTAATTGTGTCGTGACATTCCAGGACCTTGGAGTGAAACCTTTATGATTAAAACAATTCTCTCTCTAGTTCAATGGACATGCATTCTATTCCTGGGTAACCTACTAAGTAAAAGTGAGTAAGTCCATTGTCTCTCTGAGCCTTTCCACCTTTATCCATATAATTCAGCACTTTTAGTAAAGCTGATAATGGAGCACATTTCCTCAAGCACTGAAACACTGAGTGAGTAGCCAACAGTTGTAGACATGGTCAGGCTCTCCAGTTAGAGGGCTTACTATACTGTCTCCGAGATCATTCTGGGAATGGGTGAAGTAATGCTTGTAAGGTCTGAGCACAGTACCTGGTGCACAGGAAGCACTTAACACATACTGTTATTTGGAGTTGGCCTGATAAAAATATAATAAGAGGTATTTCTAAAAACTCCATCATTCTATGTTCATTGTCTTTTTTCAGGCTTTATCAATGATGTGGGAGTGATAATTATGAAAACATTTTTAAAACTGATGCATTCACGTAGAGACAAGGTGTTAGTGCTCACAAATGCTGCGATTCGCCATGTTCCAAATGGAAGGGAGGCTGAGAATCCCTACATCTGGTATGCATTTGGCAGCCAGGAAAGAAGGCAGGTTCCCGGTATTCATGGGGCTTATACGTTACATCCTGATGCAGTGTAAAAAGTATTGTAGGCAGCTGAGTCAGATATAAATATTCTAGGCACTCAGACAGGGCTGGGCCCTCGAGGAGCCATGAAAGGCCAGGATCCTTGCAACGTGAGAGAGATGGACAGTCCCTCTGTGGGCCAGACCTTAAGACAAAAGATCAAACAAATGCACCCACACACCTCTCTAGGGATGGACATCAAAGGTTGATATTCCATATAGATCTCCATCAACCTGAGAAAGCCAGAAAGAGTAAATTTTCATCAATTCTACCTGAGCAATGGTGCTTGGAATCTTATTGCTTGGCTACAGTTTTGTCCCACCTCATGCCCACCTAGCGAGTTCCCATGTCTTCCACCTTAGACTTGCCTCATCTCATTCTATAAAAATCCCTAGAAGGGACAAGTTCCCTGGTAGCCCACTCTGGTCCCCTTCTGTCTCTCTCTTGGACTGAAGCTTTCATTTCCCCAGTATATTTATTCTGCTCTTAATCTCTGTTGTTCCTAAAATTCACTATTTGGTTTTAGAGAAGATGAACTCGCCCCAGATATCATTCAGGTAGGGAGTTCCTTTCCCCTGTATCAAAAGGAAATCTCATTCTCCCCGTAGGGTATGCATCTTGCCTCATGCACCAAAATTCTGTTAGCTTTGCAACGAAACTGCCACTGCCTGGAATTAGTGCTAAAAAGTGACTTTGTGCCTGCTATTTGTACTCAGTGCTGCGCCAAGAAACCACACTGAACCCTGCAAACTGTGACACATTAGAGACTTGCACACAATTGAATCCAGCAAGCAAGTATAACTGAATACAGAGAAAGTATTCCTGCATGTGAGCAAATAACTTGAACTCTAGAGGGAACTCTTGGGGGAAACCTTGTGATAAGAAATGTGGTTGTACTTTCCATTCCTCTCGGGAATCTGCGTCAGAAAAAATTCAAGTAATAACTTCTTGCCCCAGGATGTGAGCATGATAGTGTATTTGTTACATGGAGTTTGAGCTAAGGAAAGAAAGTAGTTTGGAAAATCCAAGTGAATACAGATCTATATCCACAGCAAGACATTGTTCTATTTGGTTCCTGTCCTGTTGCCTGCTTTTCCTCTAAAGTCTGGCTGTTGGGCTCGGGGGATGGCTCAGTGGAATAAGCGCTTCCCTGGCAAATGCGAGGGCCTGAGTTCAATCTCCAGTTCCACCAAAAAAATAAATTAAATAAAATAAAAATAAAGTCCAGCTGTAGTAATGTTGCTTTAGATCTACTTCTTGTCACTGGATTCTCCTACACTATGAACTCAAATCTCTTCTCTAAAACTTTTAGTTTTCTTCACTTAATAAATTGTACAATCTTATCTTAAACTAGAAAATTTTAAATATATTCTTTCAGTTGAAAATGAGATCAAGAATGCTTTTAGGATATCAGTCACACAATCTGGGCATCACTTATCATTGTTTTTTTTATCTCGTTGGTAAATCTGTGTTTCTGATTTTCACTCTCCCTTAAGATAAGGTGGAGTAGTTTTGCTTAATGCCAACAACCAATATTAAGACTAAGTACAACAATACTACAAGTCTTATCCTCAGCGTTCACATGGTGCTCTCTGCCCTGATTGTAATTTGTTTCACCTTACTCTCCTGGCCTCTGGCTCCCTTCCTTGTACCCAATTCCTCTGGTTTGCAACCACTACTGTGCATCCCTTAGCTGGACTCCATTTAAAGATTTATGAACTTATACCGATTTCTCTATAAAAGAAATCCAAGAAAGGAGAAATGAAAAATCAAATGTTGCTTACTATTTATCTACTGTAGAGTGAACTTCCAATAAATCTCACTTTTTTTTTGTGGTCAGCTCAGCCCACCCTGGGGGTGGAGCTCATGCAACATGTGCTGGAGACTGAACCGCGGTCCCTATTTGTTTGCCTAACCTTGCCTAACCAGGCCCTTTAGACTTCTGCGTTATCTTGCTAGCTGATTACTTAAATTTTGTGACAAAAATGTAAACATCAAGTTAGGTGATGATTTGAATCTTATTTAAAGAACTTTAAATTCCAAGCATATGAAGAAACCCAGTCAAAAACTCAGCTTCCATTGTCTAAAGTTCGCCATTTTTATTTTTTATTTTGGAAAGAAGAAAAGGACAGACATAGGTGATATTGGACCAACAGAAGGGAGAACACCATCATTTTCATGGGTGAATTGAGACTATAATCATGTCCCTGAACTATAAAAGACCATCCTTCAAAATAAAATTAGCACACCACCACTGTACAATTAGCACCCAGTAACTCACAATAAGAAGAATGCCAATCAGGGAAGAAGTACCCGGCCATCACAGTTAATGTCTGTGTCCCATATTGATGAAGACAATCTGTTTCCATGTTGTAGTAATCAGAGATAAGATCATTTCTGAAGCCCAGTTGTTATGAGCAGTTAAGAATCTAACAACCATGCTGCACTTTGAACAAAAGCCACTGCATTTAAATTCCGCAAACTACAGGGGATGTGAAGTCATTCTAAAGAAAACAATAATAGCAGTTGCTTTTTGTTTGGAGAACAACCTTGTAGTAATATTTAATTACAGCAAGAATGGGTGGTATGGATGTGAGTGGTTTTATTTTTCTTTTAGTTATTTTGTTTCCCCATCAGAGTCACAGATAGCAAAGTCAACATAACATGTTTAGCAAATGATTGTTTTAAGCAAACAGATGTATGATATGCTCATGAATTCCAAAGAAAACACAAACTGAAGGGATAATGTTTGCTTTCCTGGTGTTGCAGTCAGGGTTTACAAGGAAACCAATTTAATACAGGATGCATGATTTATAGGATTGTTTTATTGTAGTCACCCATACAGTCAAGTAGAAAAGATGGCAGGAAATCTGTCTACACACTAAAGCCACAAAGAATTAAACTGAGGGCCTGGATCCCACAGCAATGTCCTTCATGAATCTAGTTGAAGACCTACAGCCCAGCAGAGTGTCTCATGCAGGCCTGTTTTACCTATCTACACTGAGAAGGGCCAGATGTCAGTAGTGGAAGCTTGGACATCTGTGCCAGTGGGGGGAAGGTTTTGTGTCAGCAGGCTGAGGGATCTGCATGGCAGCCAGGTAGTGACACTCTAAGTGAGGACCAGAGATCCCCCCAAACATGAAACAGCCATCCTCTGCTACAATCAAATCCTGAACTCCTCTGACAATAACAGCCAAGTTCACATCAGGAAAGTCAGCACAACAAGCTTCTCCAGGAGATAGAATAGTGCATCATCTTACCCTCTGGGTCCAGGAGGCAATACTCAAAGTGACAGCCAGAGGTCCTCAAACTGAACCATTTCCATTCTCAGCAACACCAATGTCCTGATGTCCTCCAACAATGTGGATATCCAAGTTCATCTCCAGGAAGCCAGGATGACAAACTCTCCCTGGAGAACCAACAGCTCTTCCTCTTCTCTACTGATCCTTTCATTTTGTTGGCAATAATTCTCAGGTTGACCTTCCATGCACAGCAGCATGCTGATTCAGTTTAGCTCAGTGTTACAAGTTGACTATCGGATGTATATCATCACACCTAGGATTCTAGATTGGAATTAGAGAATGTATACTGTAGAGGTAAATCTGCCACAACTTGTCTGATAAGTCTAGCTTTAACTGAGCATGTAATACATTTAATATTATCATACAGTTATCTGGGAAGAAAGAGTTTGAGAGAGGATTGCCACATGAATGCATTCAGATCAAAGAGAAAAAAGTACAGTTAAGAGGCAGGAATAAACTTTTAGTCTATGTGCTGATAGCAAAGCAAACACAAAAGCATTAGAAAACTTCAAACAACAAATGAGGTGATTGGACAGTGTTTCAGAACGATTCCTTTCTCAACAGGCCTGCAGGGTACAGATGCCACATGGCTAGAATCACTAGGAAGGAGAAAACATGAATTTGTATACCCTGGACTTAGCAGTGAAGCTGAAAAACAGTGCTTGAAGTTAGGCTACCTTGCTGAGGTGACATTTAAGGGATTGCATGTTGGAATTTAGGACAGACTCATGCAGTCAGGCTCCACACCATTACAAGTGATACCATTTGTTGGAATTAAATCTTTAGGGGAGGGGTCACGGTGGGCAAATATTTTTGTCATATTAACATTTGGAAATCCAATCAGTCCCTCAGGCATTTAAAGTTAAAAATGAGCCAAATGGGTAAGATGAGCAGATGAGAGAAAAAGTTTGAAGGTCATTAACACAAGTGTGATATTTAAAGCTCTGGAGCTTGGTAAGGTAATAGGACAGGGACTCTACAGAGAAGAATTGAGAGGAACTCTACGCTGGGTCACTGTGAAATAGAAAAGAATGCACAATATAAAAGATATTTGTGAGTATTAAAGATATAGGCTTAGAGAAAAGAGAAGTTAGTATTTTATTACTTTGCCCATAGCTGCTGTGATGACTTGTGTTGGTATAAAAACGGAATTTACCTGGTAATAAGAAAAATATTATGGTTCATGAAGACAGAAGATAAATTCAGGAAGTAAGTCATTCAGACAAAAGTCCCAAACAGCGAAAGATGGACGGAAGTTACCTGTTGAGAAGGAAGAGGAAGGGAAGGCGGGTAACAAAGAATGAAAACCACCTTCTTTGAAATTGAGGATCCAAGTATAGATTTTTCCTTTCTGATTTCATCTGCTCCATTCTACAAGAGTGTGGCCAAGTAAACCCGAAGAGAATGAGCAGATGAAGGGGACTTGGATGAAGCAGGAAGAAGGCTGACATGTTTGTTTCCATGGGAGTTAAACAAGTTCACAAGCGAAAGCACCACAGCAGAGTGGTGGTCAGGTGGGCGGGTAGCTTTGTTGAGAGCTGTGAGTGCAAGTGTGACGCATGACTCCAGGAAGTGTGTTGAAGGGAGCTTTCTCCTATCACGATCATCTGTCTCCTCACAAGTGAAAAGGCAACAGGAGAAGTAGTTTCAGCCAGAGAAGCACGACTGGGGGAGGGGAACAAGAGAAGACAGCCTGGGGGAGGCAGGGGCGGTGAAGACCAACAAGAGAGGGGCTATAAAGAGAGGAGCTGAATCCACAATGAGCGCGCAGTCAGCGAGGCTCTGACACGTAGTTATCAGAGGTCACGTCAATCTGTTATTTGAACATCACAAGCACATCAAGTTGTGACTGTTTCACACTGAGATATATGAGGCAATCGATTTGTTGGAAGAGGGATGAAGGGGCCAGGGAGATAGCTCAGTAGAATAAGCGCTGGCCTGGCAAGCACAGAGTCCTGAGTTCAATCCCCATGACTGGAGAGAGAGAGAGCGAGGGGGAGAGAGAGAGAGAGAGAGAGAGAGAGAGAGAGAGAGAGAGAGAATGAAGAATAAAAGTTGCCCCATCCTTAACCCCTGACATTTGTGGACGAAGTGAGGAGCAGCTTATGACCTAGAAGAGAAATACAGAATCGCCTCTTCAGTACCATCACATTTTTTTTAACCGAACATCTAAGGCTAAGAGCTTCCCTCATTCTGAAGATTCGTCTCTGAATTTCTGCATTGTTGAGGTTAAGCTCTGAACAAAATGTCGATGTAGATCAGTATACGCGAAGTGATTATTCTTGATGTCTAACAACAACGACAAGTGAAACAGATTAACAATAATTTTAACCTAAAACTTACTGTGATCGATATAGAGTAGAAAATTAGATAGTTACAAACTTTGGAACTGAAAATAGCATTGTGGGTGCATGTGTTTACATAAGTGTGTCTCTGTGTGTGTCCGTGTGTGTGTGCGTACTTTCAGCCTCTACCTGCCTAGTCTCCTTTTATAAATCACTAATCACCCTACAGTCTTGGTCTGTATAACTGGAAACTAAGTATAACTGTACCTCTCAGCAGAACCTCAGTAAAGATTAAAGGAGTATCTGTAAACTTCTATATAAATGCTATTAAATTTGTACAGTAAATTCAACAAAGCTTACCTTTTATTTGAGACTACAACAAGTGAAACTTTTCCTTTTATAAGTTTTTGTCTTTTATTTATTTATTTGGTACAGGGTTTCACTACGCAGCACAGACTGGTAGTGATCCTCCTGTCTCAGCCTCCCCAGTGCTGGGATTATGCCAGGTTTCGGAGCCAGCACAGCGGGGGATGGGGTAGCACTGCATGCAGTAATGGGGATTGAACCTGGGTCTTTGTGCTTGCCAGGAAGGTGCTTAGACTGTTATGCTATTTCCCCAGTTCCCAGATTAAACTATTTTTTGAGTATGTGATTAAAAATGTTTATTGCATCTATTTTTACTATGACAAGTCTACAAGCAATTACAATGTCCCTCAGCAGGAAGCAAACAAAATAGAAGATGATGCTCTTTTTTTCTTGAAATTATTATTGTTTTAAATTTAATTTTATTTTGAAAAGTAAAAGCAAAGCAAGAACAAAATTCAGGAACAAAGAAAGAAACACGACAACATACAACATACATCTCTTAAAGATTTTCATACTAAGGATAGCTGATTAACAATGGTTGATATATTATGTATTTTATTGTCAAATCTGTTGCTCAGATTAACAGCTGTAGTTATGTAAGATTGAACATATGGTTGCATATTACCACTTGCTTTCATGAAACTTTAAAATTTTGTTCTTCTTTCTTTTTCTACAAAAACATGTGTTTTAAAGAGAGTATGGTGATAATTAATATGACATTAAAAATGGTACACATTTAGAAGACCAAGATGTCAAGTATTGAAGCATGTTTTTTGCATTACACATTGCTGTTCTCAGTATAGTTGCTTAGATTGCCGCTATCAAAATATAGAGTTAGTCAAGGTGAAAATTCTACACATTAACTGCTATTTTCCAAAGACTGATGGAGATATTTTAGTACAATCACCTCAGCCAGCCCAGAGGAAACTATTGATTGGTATTTATTTTGAGCACATTTGTTCATGCACTCGTTTATATGTAGATTTATGAAAAACTATTGAGCACAGAAAACTCAAAATGAAAATGAGATCTTTGGCTTGAAATCCCTTAATGCTTTGTTTATTTTGTCAGCTGAAAATTATAAATACATAGTATATTTACTGTCTTCTTGTTTTCTGTGGATGGTAGGATCTAAAATGCACCGAATATGATATTTTAGATTAAGAGAGAATTTATCAAGCACAACATAAAAAAGTTCCTAGTTTGCATATATGAATTCAAAACTACGTGCTCAAGAAGAAATATAAGATGATTACAAGTAAATCTCCAATTTAAGAATTTTAGGTAGAATCCCAAGCTCACATCCATGTCAAATACTTCATGAATATATGATATTATTGAGAGTATTTTGAAATGTATTCTTGAATACCTGAGTCACTAATAGGTGTGTGTGTGTGTGTGTGTGTGTGTGTGTTTTATAAAACTTCAAGTGTAAAAACTGTATACAATACTATATTTCTGTATAATTTCTAAGGTATATTACTTAGTATGTATTATTATAATATATATGAATTATATACCATATTAATGCAGTTGAAAACAATATACATGAACAAATAAAACAATACAATTCCTCCATTCACAAACAGTTCTTTTTGCGAACAATTCTGCTCAATAAGGGAAGCATTCAGGGAACTTTGCTTCCCTTTGAGAACTTCGTATCAGTTGATAAACACAACTGCAGCCTCTTAGCTACAGGAACAGAACGAGGACCTCTTCCCCAGGATGATGGAATGAATGAAGTCCCTGAGCCGAGCTACCACTGTACATGGAAATTAAATAGAACCACGTGAGACTGCTTTCTCATAGGTCGTGATTAATTTAATTTTAAGAATTCCATACAGATGAAGCTAATAGTGGTGGTGGTCTTTGCTGGGAGGTGGGAGTGTAAGATAATTCAATTAACTATATTTCTCTGGGTTGGACAACAGGCTTTTAAAAAACATATTTCTTTGTTATGAACAACAAGTAAGATGCAAATTTTTACTTGTATCTTGAAAAAGATGAGAAAATTAGAGAAGTTGATTTGTACTTACAAAGAGCCTTCTAAAACAGCTTCAGGGCCGGGGAAATGGCTCAGTGGAACAAGTGCTGCCCTGTCAAGCACAAGGGCCTAAGTTCAATCCCCGGTTCCACCAAAAAAAAAAACAAAAAAAAAAAGAAAGAAACGGCTTTAAAAAATAAATAAAAATTTAAAAAAATAAAACAGCTTCAAAGAGGAAGAGTCTGAGGCTGGCACGGTGGCATACACATAATCCCAGCACTTAGGAGACTGAGGCAGGAGAATTGCTGCAAGTTCAAGGTCATCCTGGTCTATAAAGTGAGTTCAAGGTCAGTCTGAACTACATAGTGAAACTGTGTCTCAAAAAGGCAAAAACAAAAAGGGGGAAATATCAAAACCTTTGAACAAAGAAGTAGTGGATATCAGGAGTGGATATCAGCATTTGTAACTCAGACCTTCTTGTCGCTGCAGAGTCTGAATTTGGGATGATCATGAATGTTAAAGTCTTTAGAGGATGGAGAGGATGGATCTCATTCAGAACAGCAGCACCGAGAGCTCTCATCTCTTCAAACATTGTTTGTCTCTCTTCATCGCACACCAAACACAGCCTGGATTTTCCTTATATTTTCTTTATTTGGATGATACTTTTCATAGACTTAGAGATCAACTATAGTTTGTTATCCTACAAACATTGTCAGTACTTGTCAGTGATAATGTTATAGGTATGATAGGCTTCAGGTTTTAGGTAACTTACCTCCTTTTCCTAATAATAAGTAAGAACTAGTACAAATGGGCATGACATTCTTATAGTATTTATTTTTTCCATACTGGGGATCAAACTCAGAATGTTGTTCTTGCCAGGCAGGTGCTTATGCCACTGTGCTATACCAGCAGCCCTATATGGGTTGATTTCTCTTATTCCACCCATTTTGTTTGTTTGGATTGGACAACATTCCAAACAGTATATAACTAAAATTTTTTAATTGCAATTTCTGTTACACTACCAACTGGTTTTCCAATGCTCAGTGCTGAGGTATCTGTAGTGGATCACATATAGACTCTGTCATACTTCCTTTGTTACTTCGAGAGTCTACCTTGAGTCAAGTTCTGTGAAGATGGTGCCAGGCTGGCTGTCTTTGATACCGACTACTCATGCTCCTGAGGGCTTATCCGTGCCCTGGCCTTTGGAGTAGCACTAACAAATGCTTGTTTCTCTAGCTAGTACAGACAATAGTGGAGTTTCCCACCATTATAATTCAAAGTATGGAGTCACATAGTCCATTTATTGAACAAACTACAGGGAGCATATTGCAAGCTTTCCATATGGCCTGGAAGTCCAGGACTGAAGACTTTAGATAAACAGGGTGCAGCCCCTGCTTCTCACTCCTTTGTACTTTGATGTTTCCCTGGAGAAGGCTGTTCCAAGGGCTCCAAAAGCAAGTCACTGTCTATCTTCTTAGTACACCTTTCTCAGATAAGCCAGAGCCCCATTTAAGAAGGTAGGGCATTTGACAGGATATTGGAACAGATGCTTTATTTCTGCCATTTGAAATTCTTCTGAAACAATGAGAATCCACTTTAGCTTCCTATTAAACATGTTAATATGAAAGAAAACACTCCTTTGATTTTACTAGCTGATCTCTTAAGCTAGGAGCAACCTACTCTGTCATAAGACAACTTAAATATCAGAATTCTGAAAAATAATGTACCTCTGGAGAATCCGCAATAGGGGTGTCTGTGAACAGTGGCTTGCAGTTCTGTGTGCATCTTCAATCCACTGCTAGATGGTGTTAGTTGAGAACGACTTTGCAGCCATCCATGGGTCACAGTGGTTTGGAAGTCTAGATAAAATATAAGTATTTGTTTAAAGAAATGCTTTTCTTAGAGGTCTATAACTTTGGGCAGATGTCGATTTATAAAGCTTTCCTTGTTAGAGAGAGAGAGAGAGAGAGAGAGAGAGAGAGAGAAATCAATATATCTGGAGAGAAATGTTCTGCAAAGAATATCCAAATTTGCTAATGTTTAACTTCTGGTGCTTTTTAGACTGGAAAAGACAAAATATCAATGTTAGTAAACATAGTGATTTAGAACAGACTAAAACTGAAGATATAAATGGTTGAAAACAAGAGCAATAGTGTATAATATCATGATCACGTTGACAGTATTTCATGTATTTATGGTTGAGTGAGTCCATTTAATTACTCTGACTTCATCTTCTGTTGGTGTTCAATAATTTCGTTCAACTTACGGAAAATCTGGTGACTACATAGAGGAGAGCTATGGCTGAGAATACCAAACAGAGAAGCAACATGAGTCAGGAGTGCTTGGAAGTAGAACCTGTAACTATTTGCTTTGCCAAATTTTGGAAATTCTTATGATTTTTCTCTGTATCCCAGGGTGAGCCAGTAAGTTTTCTACAAACAATAATTAATGAACTCATTAGAAGTCAGTCCAGTGCCAGAGGGAGGCAATATCTGTGTAGTGCTCAGCTCTAAAAACATCAGTCCTTCACTATGCATTATTTTATGTGAGCAATGGTACCTTGTGTTAGGGGAATAATGTGGTGGATAATTCAAGAATTATTCCAAATAGTCAAAACCTATATAGTCCTCTAGGGAAAGAAATGAGACTTATGCAAATAGTCTGAATGCTAATAAAAACATGTTGCTATGGGACTGTGCCAGTTAATCTTAATTATCAAGTAGACTAGATTAAGAGATTCCTGTGCTGACTGGATAATGGAGCGGGTGTTATCCTTGTTAGGAGGTTACCACACAGGAGTGCATAGCTGCATGTGCTGTTAAGAGTAGGGGCCCACTGGAGGTGGGCCACTGGGCCTTGCTTTTGGAGGGTGAATCTTTCACTCTTCTCTTTTACTCTGCTTCCTAAATTAGATAAAGTGAGCAGATTGTCTCCTGATACTACTCTACCATGATGATGTTTTTGCTATGTGGACAGCAGACCACAGGATGAGTCTTCTGAAATTGTAATCAATTAGAAGCCTTCCTCCTTACGGTTGTGTAAAACCTTGGGTGGCAGGTACCTTGTTCTATTTGTGTTCTGAAAGACCAATAAGCATTTGTAATAAATGCTAATTTGATAAATGTGTGAGCTCAACAATATGAACACTGTCGTACATGATGCTGAGTGCCACAGGGTCACAACAGAGCCAATGGTTCTCTCTCTCACTGCTGGATTGCAGCAGATCCTCTCTCAACAGCAAGAAGTTATGGAAAGCTCATCTGAAAAGGCAGAGTAATCTCCACTTCAGATGAGACTAGGGAGCTGTGGAAAATGTGGGAAACAGGGCAACATTTTGTAGAAAAGCTCCACCCAAATAAACTTGAGGCAATGTAAGTGACGAATCCCTTTAAGGGCAATGTGATGTCACATTTCTGAGAACTCCTTAGAGGTCATAAGCATGTATCTTTGAGCATTCCTTGTGAATGTTGCATGGAAAGAAACCAGATTCAATTGACACAGAAGATAGCAGTAAGTTTATTAGTGGTAGTGAAAGTTTTCCTACACAATAATCCTCCTCGTGTTGCCTCTTTAACAACAGGCATAAAGGTTTACAAAAGTAGGTGCAGGCTCATTTGCATTTTTCTTAATGTTTTGTATTTTCTTTATTAGTTTGTATTCTCTTACAGTACTGTAAACCTTCTTATATGAATATTTTTAGGTTTGTAGAATGAATCATCTGAGTTTCCATTACTTCTTAAAGAGAAATTACTTTGATATACACGTGTTCTGTATTACAAGCATGTTCCTGCAATGAATTATGCTCACAAATCAAGGTTTTACTGTATTTTATTCCAAAAGCGGAAAGCTGACCCACACAAGAACTTATTGTCATCTCCCAGCTGACAATCCTGTTATTCAC
Source organism: Octomys mimax (assembly GCA_002564305.1). Lineage (NCBI taxonomy): Eukaryota > Metazoa > Chordata > Mammalia > Rodentia > Octodontidae > Octomys > Octomys mimax. Next base: position 2,628 of record NDGM011042704.1, on the reverse strand, counting down.
TGTCACACTATTAAAAGCCCATGCCCCAGACTCAGCGAAAGTTACCAACTTAACAGTACTTATAGCACCAATGAAGCATTTCAATGTTTAGAAGATTTGAGCATGAAATTACTTTTCTTACCTAGGTAGCATTTTATAATCTGTTTCATTACTTGGTTTATTGAATTAAGATGCAAAGATAGAAACTGATAATTTGATTTGTTAATCCTAGGTTGAGCAATCTCTTTCAATAAATTTATTTTCTTTTTAGCTGTGGATGTTTGCATTACTTAATGATCACATTCACCATGGCAAGCCGCTGCACACACATAAAACAGCTTGACTCTTTTACATCCTCTTTGCTTCATCTTTTTCCCCCCCCTTTTTTATGTATTTGTTTCAGGTTTCACTGTGCAGCTCAGACTCATAATGATCCTCCTGTTTTCAACCACCCTAGCACTGGGATTACAGGCGTGCACCACCACACCTGGTCTCTGTTGTCAACTCAGCGTGCCCTGGGGTGGGGCTGGTATAGCATGTGGTGGCAGGGATCAAGCCCCAGTCCCTGTGCTTGCTTAAGCAGGTGCTGAGTCCGCTGAGCTATCTCACTGGCCTTCTACATCTTTTGACCCCTTTCCCATTTGAGAATGATTTAATAAATTTTGTTAAGGAATGTATTTAAAAATTAAAATAAATGATAGAGAAAATTTAAGAGCCTATAATTTGCATAGTTTTCATTTTAAACAAATCTTTCTATTGTACTTTCTGGTTTTTAGCATGTCATCAGTCTTTTCAGTTTCAATTTATTGATCACAAACATAAGCTATTTGTAACGTTTCAAGTTATCTCTTTCAGTCATCCCACATAATAGGTATTTTATACTAAATACCTATTGTATTTTATACTAAAAATGAAAATAGAACATTAAGTTTATATTTTAATCTGAATTTAGCAACACGTGGATTGAGTAACTCATAAATATTCAGTAAATAATAATTGTCACTAAACTCTGTTTAGGGTGTTAAAGATTCCAACATAGGAAAAGAACACAGTTCTTAAGGGGCTTGTATACTAGGTTTGATAAACATGAGAACAACAAATAAATAAAAAAGAAATATGTGAAATGCCTCTTCCTTCATACGGCAGACACGATGTAAATGTAAAATGAATCCTGGATATATTAAGCTACAGTTTTGTAATTCTAATACTAATTAAACAGTTTCCATTACAATACTTCAAAAACTTTTCTTCAAATATAAGAGGTTTCACATAAAGTTAATGTGTTGTTAATCCAATAGTCCTCTCTTTTCATAGATCTTGTCTTTTTTCCCTACTTCCATGATCTAATTTAATGTTACATCTCTTTTCTTATTTCTACTAATCATAACAGCCTGTATTTATTCAGAAGACCAAAATTCAACTTGAAATAAATTGTTGCCTATATTATACAGATTCCACTACTAGTCTCTTGTAAGTCTATGTTTACTATGTTTGAAGACACTTTTATTAAAATGTGTGCAGTAAGGTTTGCATTCTTTCTACAGGGAAACCATAATAAGGGAGATTTCTTAGATATCATTGAATTTACAAGGAAAAATAAAATATACGTGCTAGTTGAGTCTTCATTGGACAATGGACAAATGAACAAAAGGCTGATTTAAAAACAATTAATTAACTAATTAATTAATTTGTTTGGTACAGGCTCTTGCTGTTCAGCTTGGACTCATAGTGATCTTCCTTTTTTAGCCTTCCCAGTGCTGAAATTACAAGCGTGAGACACCACTACTGATTTCAGGGGCCAGCCTGGTAACATGATATGTGGTACTAGGGATTGAACCTGGGACCTTCTGTTTCCAGGCAGGCAGTTAGACCTCTGAGCTGTCTCTCTGGCCCTGATTTTAACTTTTTTCAATTGTTATTAATGCATTTGGCAGTGCATGAGTCTTGTACTTCCTGGGGGGAGGTGGAACATGGACATTGCTCCGTCATCCTTTCCTCATTCACACTTCACTCAACCTCTTGTTCTCCTTACTTGAAAACAATCTAGCTCCCTGGTTTCTATACCAGTCTTTAATTTGCTCTCTGTAATTTGTTTTTCTCACTTAAGAGAAATCATATCCTATTTAATCCTGCATGTCTAACATTTCACTTAACATTATCGTCTCAACTTGTATCCATTTTCCCACAAGCAAAGCAACTTTAGCTTGCTTTATGTAAAGTAGAACTCTACTGTGTGCAAGTGCCACATTTTTTAATCCATTCACTCCCTGAGGGATGCACAGGCTGCTTCTAAGATTTAGCTATCATGCATTTTAGTACTATAAACATGGCTGTTCATGCATCTCTTGCTTTTATTTCTGCTCATTTCTTTCTTTTTTGTTTGTCTGTTTGAGACAGGGTCTCACTATGCAGCTCAGGCTGTCCTTGAGCTCACTTTGTGCCACTGGCTGGTCTCACACTTGCAGCAGTCCTTCTGCCTCAGCCTCCTCAGTCTTGCGATTACAGGCATAGCCACCACGTCTGGCATTGCTTTCATTTCTTTAATTCCTTCAAATCTCTGTAAATCTCTCACAGCCAGTTACAGTTGCTGAATTTTAATATTATCTCAACGTAAAAATGAACTTAGATTAGCCTTCTCTATTTAGAAAT
>NDGM011042700.1:0-18327 GCA_002564305.1 Octomys mimax | reverse complement strand
TTTGCGAAACCAGGGGTTGAACTCAGGCCTTTGCGCTTGCCAGGCAAATAATAAACAGCAGAATCTGTTTATTATTCCACTGAGCCATCTCTCCAGCCCTACTCTTTTAAATGAAAAAAAAAAGACCTGGATCCATTTCTTTTTGCTTTAGAAAAATTCATGCTTTAGATCAAAAATTGTAGTCTAGATTTCCCAGGCCATGTGCCTCTAACAACACCCTCCCATTGCCCCCTGACATGCTTCTCTCTTTGCCTCTGTTTCTATTCTGCTACTAGTCAGTGTCAGTGTGACTGTTAGTGTTGCATGGATTATTTAGCTGGTGTTTAAAGTTAAAAGCAGTGATCTGAGATCATTATAGACTAGTGAAAATGGTATCTGACATCTCTGACTCAGGATGCTTCTCCTCAATCTCCTGGCTTTGAATACCAAGTAGGTGGGGTGGCCAGGGCTAAAGGTCATGACTGAGTGCGGGAGCTCGGCTAGGTGGGAGCCCGATTCTCCTGTGTGGATAGTTGCCCAGACTGCTCCGTTTACTGTGCCCATGCAGGTGTGCCCCCAGGATGTGAGACAAAGGTGAGGCCGTGACATGAAAAGAGGAGAGTAATTGCATTAGGGGGGAGCAAAGAACACTAAGGATAGCCTTCATTCATTGAGTTTCTAAGTACCAGGCTTCGTGCCAGCGTCCACACTCACATAATAAAGCCCCATCCTCCCAGCTGCACCAAGCAGCATTACACGTCTTTGACAGATGCAGAGATGTGGCCTTATGTTAAGAAGCTTGCCCCAGTTCACACTGGCAGTAGGAGCTGAGGCAAAGCTAGGAGCCCGAGCCTGTCTGATTCAAAAGCCTTCGCTTGAATGCTCGTCTGGGCTGCAAGTGCCCTTTATCCGGCTGGAGTGCATGTGTGTACACGTGCATGTATGTACACATGCACACACTCATACAGATGCAGGTACTTTCAAGATGAAGAAAGCACTTCGGCATAATACCATGCTTCCCTCCAAAGCCCAGAGTGTTACATTGTGTGTTAAGGAAAGACAAGTGAGAGCCAAAAGATGGGACAGAGTTTAGAAGGCCAGTTACTACCTCCGTCTGGTCACTATTTCAGTCTGTGCATTTGTAGCGCATCATTAAGCCTCAGAATTCTAAGCTCATCTTTGTACAGTAACATTCAGTTACCCATGTTGATGGAGGAAGGCCAGATGTGAAGAACTCTAACGAGCCAGTAATCTAAGGAGAGTTTCATTAGCTGCTTGCAGTTTGGTTGTGACGCGTTTGGGATAGATTTATTTTCCTAAATCTGTTTGTTTAGTCATCCAAAAATAGCAATGGATTGGCCTGTGCCCCTAGTGAAGATCAAAGTGGATTATCCATGGGGAATATGCTGCAGTTAATTGTAGAGGAAAAGCTTACATTCATTGAAAAGCATCATCTCAGACATGCTGACGCCTTTTTCTTTTTTTCTCTGAATTCATTTAGAACCTATGCTGTCAGGAGGATAAGAGATGCCTTCAGAGAAAATAAAAATGTAAAGGACCCGGTAGAAATTCAAACCCTGGTGAATAAAGCCAAAAGAGACCTTGAGATAATCCGTCGACAGGTAAGATGGTTCAGTGACGCCCTGGTTTTCATTAGAAGCCATCAGCTCTGACGTTTCCTTCTTGATTGCACATCACTGCTTTTGCTGTTTACGATTTATACCAGACCAGGAAACTCTGCTTTTTCTAATATAAATGTCAAAACGTAAGTTATATTACAGAATTCAAGGGCAACATCAAGGAAAGTATCACCTTCACAGAATTTCCAGGGACTGCATCCTTCTGGGAAGCCGAACTTCATAGCTTGCTAAATGTTGCTGTTTTAACTCTGAAAAACTTCAATACGATGACTTTTCAAAATCCACATCTCTGTTAAGTCCTTTATGTGTGTATGTAGACATATGTCAGAGAATAAATATGCTCTCCTTTTCCTAGTATTTTCCATTGTAATGCAAGGAGCAGAGTGGGTGGTGAGCCTCAGTTGTGTCTTGCATGCAAGAGGTCTGCAGTGCAGATGGCACAGAGCACAGCTGCTTGGGCGTTGACCCCATAAAGGACCCTTCCGATGTGGCTTTTGGGGTTTTTTTCCCATTCTGTGTAAGTGCCAGGGGTCCCCTTGAACTGGGTTGGCTTTTGTCATTTATAAGGTGGGTGGAGTGTGCGTGGCAGCCTGGTCTCCTGGGTGGTAAGATCTGTCTGACTTCTCCCGGAGTAATCAGAATGTCAAAGGCGAAAGTACTCCTCTGTCAGGTAGTTTTCTCACCTCGTAAGAAAATTGTCCCTTTCACCGTTTTTCTCTTTATTTAGCAGCAGATAAACCATAAGCTCCATTTCTACTTTCGTGTCTTCTTTTCTTTTATCAGCAGTCGTTTGTTTGTGGAGGGGAAACCCTCACCAGTCCTCAGCTCTGCAGGGTCTCTCTGCCACCAGGAAGCTCCTCCTGGGCTGGTGTTCCCTTAGGCTCGTCTCTGCGTGACTCTTCTTTGTGTTTGGTTCTAAAAAGAATTCAAACAAAAACCAGTGGTAAAAACTACAGTGTGCGCTTAATGTGTTGAATGTCTGGGTCTGTGGCCAGCTGAATGGAACCGTCCCTTCCACAACAACGTTTCAAACTCTGAGGTCTGCAGTTTTCTGGCAGTAGGATAACTGCATTCAAACAGGTCTAGGAAATGACTGTTAGTGAAGAACAATGGGGAAGTTCAGAGGAGGAGTGCTCTGTGCGTTACATGTGCTTTGAGGTAGCAGATAAATGAGTTGCCCTTTGGAAAACTGTGGAACTTTCCAGTCACCAGCAGTTGGGATATCATGAGCTCTTCAGAAGTTAGAAATCAAGAAACCTGAATCCATATTATACATAAACTCAGATTCAATTCTGTGGATTTTTCTCAGTGTAGACATTGGCAAGCATTTTCAAAACAGGCTTTTATCTTTCATATAGAAGCATTCAGAATATCAACTGCTTAAAAGATAATCTGTGCCCTAGTTGTGTGCATCACTTCTTGGTCTGAAATACTCAAAGTGAATATTTCTGAAATGCTCTTTGAAAGACTGGCCACCCTGGGGGCTAGCTCAGTGGGAGAGCGCTTACATGGGTTCCACTCTCCACTCCACACACACAGAAGACCTCAGCACTGAGGTGAGCGTCCCTGGAGCAGGCGGACAGTGAGCAGGGCGAGGGTGCCCTCCCCAGGACAGCTAGACAACTGCACCTTCCTGGTGTGGCTGCTGGCTGCCTCCTTCACTGGCCAGGACTTTGCTGGAACTGGTGGAACGTGTTGCTTGTCCTCCCTTCCAGAGAGCCCAGTGAATGCACGGTCTCCTTCCGGTGGAGAGCTGCTTTGCCACTTGTACTTCAGCGGCTTCCCTTTCACATCAGGCCTTCCTGAATCCAAGCACAGCATGTGCCACAGAATAAGACATGTGGCGGACTCCCCAGCCACCTCGCCTGATTAGGTTAGCCTTGGAGCAGAGACCTAGCAGGAGTAGCAACTGTGATCCTTCACGCTGTCTGCTGCACTGGCCGCCCTCTCACCTGCCTTCTTGAGCCTTGTTGTGTTCACACAGCGCCTGGGCAGTCTTTAGCAGAAGGATGCACTTGATCAAGCTGTTGTCTGCTTAGCTCCCTCTGGAGTGTTTTCACCAATGAAATCTGAAGGCTTTCTCAGGTCCTCGCAGGTGCGCTGTGGCTCTTCCCTCCCTCTCAGACTGGCTCCGTTGCCGCCGCCTAGCCCGCCTGCTGCACCTGCCAGCTCACTCACCATTCACCCTTTGTGCCCTCTGCCTGCAGGAGGCTCTGCATGCACTCTCCATGACCCTTTCACCTTCCCACCTAGGAGTGCCCAGAGTGCACCTTCACAGAGGGCTGCCTGACCTACTAGCTGGTGAAACGGCCGCCTCCCCAACCTGGCACCAGCGCTCATCAGTGTCTACTGGAATATCACTCTCTGCCTTATTTTCTCCCACCACCCCCACCCAAGGCCATATAGCTATTCAGACAGCAATCTGACCTATTATGGTCACCACTACTTGGTGGGCAAAAGCAGGTTTCTGGGATCAGCCTGCCCATATTCCAGGACTGACTCGGCCTTCCACTTTCTGACCTTGAGCATGACATTGAACCTCAGCGTAGTGAAGATGCAAATGAGGATCTCAGGCTTATAGTAAGAAATACATGAGAAGTCCCTGAGGTGGTGCTGGCACACAGTAAGCACCCACAGGTGCTTTCTGCTGTTACTCCCCACAGTGCCTAGAACAGTGGCATAGAGCTGGATGCTCAGTGCCTGTTGACCGATTGAAAACTTTGTGCCGAGATTGTTCACCTCACTGAAGGGTTCTGTTCTGCCCAACTCTGGATGCCTTCTTGGCCACCCAGAACTTTTGTTGTGAAAGAATGAACCATGAAAGGGATTTTGGTCCCTCTCAGGATCTGCAGTGTCCTTCCTATCAGGCAGCTCTTACCCTGGAGCATGTAGGCCCAAGCCCCTCCCCCGGGACACATCTGTCACAGCTGCATGCTCCCATGGACAGAAACCCACAGCCACCGTCCAGCTGCTGGATCCACCCTCAGCCCAGTAACCTGCATCCCAACTGTGTACATTCTCCAGAGTGCAACTTCTGCAGTCCCTCCAGGTGTCTCTGGTACTATGAGGCCACCATGAGCCTAGTAAGACTTTTAAAAAGTTTCAAAACAAAATGTTCCCACTTGCTTAGATAGAAAAACTGTACAGGAAAGTGGATGCCTCAACGAAGCCCAGAGAGCACACTCAGAAATGCAAGTACACAAGTTCACAGAGACCAGAGGGTAGTGGTGCTCTCAGATCAGCCTGCCATGCTGTCCCCGAGTGTTAAAGGACTTCACCCACCTGCCTCAACCTCTCCACAGAATTCCTTCACTCTTCCTCTGGGGCCCTAACGTGCTGGATTCTCAGTCTGCGCTGACTGCCCTAAGGGCTTTGAGATAGCACCAGGACCTGTGCCTTCACAGAGCGTCTAAGATTGTCTCATTTCTAGGAGTGGCAGGGTTTTTCTTTCACGGTGAGCAGGTCCATGCCTTGTGTTCCTTGTCCAGGATCCTTGATTTCTTACGCCAACTCTGTCCCTGAAGTACAGTCTGGTCTGTCAATCTCAAATCTCCAGGTACTGTGCCTCCACCTTAGCATATCATGGCACTAGTGGAGACATTCTTTTATCATTATGTCTATAAAGACGGTTTTGGAAAGAGAGGCTGACCATTCAGCTCCAGGGAGATCCTCCTCTGTGCTGCGAGCAGGTCCTGGACTGACCTCCACGGAACCTCTCTTCAGTGTCTGCTCTGCAGGTGGCATCAGGAAGATTGTAGAAGACTGGGGCAGATGGAGCCAGACGGCAGTGGACAGGGCGGGGCTGTGTGTGGCACTGGGCAGATAGTTGTCTAAGACTCTAGAGAGTGTTTCTGCCTCAGACCAGAGACAGGCTTTGGGGGTCTTTCACATCAGAAAGATGAGCAAGAAAGTGAGATTTGGTTTGGGGTTGTTTTTTTTTTTCTTTCTCCCCCCACCATCCCCAAAAGGAATTCTTTCTTACTCTTATTTATAAGGTATTGCTTAGATTCACTATCAGTTAATCACCCTGGTTTAGTGTAGCATGGCAGATTGCTGTGGCCCTATGATCTGTTCCCACAGTGCTGGGGATGGAAGCGGGGTCTTGGCCTGCCAGACAAGCGCTCAGCCCCGCGGCTGCATCCCCAGCCTGCAGCTTGGGTTCTCAGCCAGCCACCGGGTGCCTTGTGTTGTATCGCTGTTCTTGCACCTTGTTCCTGCAAATGTCTTCTAAACACCTGCAGCCTCAGCAGCCCTTAGGAGCCTTCCCTTTCTGTGTAGTTCATAGAGCTTTTGTGTTTGTCCAAGAAAAGTACTTGTGAAGCATTCAGAAAAACAGCTACAGTCTTCCTCCTGTCTGGCTTCCTCGTCACTCATCTGTGGGAAGGAAGACAGTGGAGGAGCCTTGGGATTGCGAATGCAGCAGGGTGGGCCTCCACCTGAGACGGCCGTTCTCATGAGTGCCTCAAATACATGAGTTAGGGTCACTTCAGAAGGAGTCAGATACATCCTGAACGCATGGCAACTCTTGTTTTGAAGTTGGGTGAAAACGAATATATCTTTGCAAAGCCTGGGCACCTTTGCAAAGCCTGGCGTGATCTTTAAAGGGTCATTGCGGTGGAGTGATCATGCTCTCTAGGTCCTTGCATTGCAGCAAACTCGGGTAAAAGTCATTTGGGAAACGTGAAGGGGTCTCTCATAGACCTTCTTCATCGTGTGGGGAGCCAAGAGAATCCATGAGCTCTAGGAGAGGAGCTGCCATTTTGTATTAAGAAGCTCCCAGCTGCTGCATTAAGTAAGCTAGTGGATGTAGCCCTAATTTGCATTCAGATAATCTTTGATTACCCTACCATGGACAAGAAGCTACTAAGATATGCAGTAAAGCTACATTATACACTGAGGCTACATCCAGGAACACAAAGATTTGCTTTCACACAAATATTTAGAGAAAGATAATATATTATTGTACAGGAAAAAAATGCACTGAGTATAGCCCAGTCTTGATAATGTCAGGGTTCAGGAGTACAGATCTCGCCATGAGCTTTTCAGCAGTCACTGTTTCCCCTCAGTGACTCAGATTTACGAACCTGTAGTTCCAAGCCATAAGAGCAGTGAGACCATATAGTAGCTGGGCATGGTGGTGTGTACCTGCACTCCCAGCGCTGGGGAGGCTGAGCTGAGTCCCACTTGGGCTACACAGACCCTGTCTCAAGGCAAAATATTATTTTTTAAGAAAAGGTCTAAGGAATGTAGTTTAGTGATAGAGTGCCCATGGGTTCCACCCCACAAAAAAGGACACTATTGCAGGTGTTCAGATGAGATCGGGCGTGTTCAGGGTGGTATGGCTGTAGACTATTGCAGGTATTCAAGGTAAGAGGGAAAGCCAGGTGCATGGCACATACCTACAACTCAACACCAGGGGCTGAGACAGGAGGACTGGTCGTGCAGTGCCAGGCTGGGCCCCACACTGAGTTCAAGGCCATTCTGGACTACAGAGCAAGACTCTTTTAAAATAAATAGGAAGGGCTGATATAGTTCCATGCAGCATGGCCTCTTCTTAATATAACCATACACAGGTGTGATGTAAAACATTTTTCATGATTTATAACCTACACTCTATTTTTGTAGTTTTCAAAGAGCAAAGTAATTTGCCCAGCTTACTGATATTTTGCATGGATAGTGAGAGTCTCAGAATCAGCATTTTTACTTGCATCTGTTACTTTATGGTCAGTGTGTAAGCATCCATTCAACACAAATGTCTGCCAGGAGCTCTGTGCATGCTGCTGGGAGATGAGAGGCTAGTACTGCCTTTTCTCCCGCAGTCTACATGGCCTGTTCCAAGTTTGTCCTGTAGAAGAGAGAAAGTAGTACTACCAGTGTCTATCCACATGCGTACATTTAAATTAAGGGTTGTTAGTTTAGGGCAGTGGTGGCGAACCATTTAGAGCTTTTAATGACAGCAGACAGTCTGCTGCAGCATCTGTGTCACACATTTATTGCCAGTGGTATAGGAGGATTTCTAAAGTGTTCTTGGCTGTCATTTTGATAGAGTAAAAGGAAGTCAGTCTCTGCATTAAAGCCATTTAAAACACGTGAAAAGAATTATACACTAATCACAGAAGCAACCTAAATGGCTTTCAAGAGATAAGTGGATAAACAAAATATGATCTATATTTGCAGCGAAATATCACTCAGTCTTTAAAAGGAAGGAAATCCTGTTCTGTGGTAAACTAGGACAGACCCCGAGGGCATTATGCTCAATGAGTTAAGCAAGACAAAGGGACAAATACCATGTGATTCCACTTATGTGAGATATCTGAAGTAGTCAGATTCATAGAGTCAGAAAATAAAACAATGGCTACCAGGGCCTAGAGAGAAAGGCAGGTTGTTCACTAGATGTAGAACTTCAGCTAAGGGCTATGAAAACATTGCAAAGGTGTTTCATCAAAATGTGAATGCACTTAACACTATGGAGTTACATACTTAAGGTGGCAAATTCTAGGGGTCTTTTCAACAATGTAAAAAAAAAGTCCCTAATGGTTGTTGATTCTTTTTAACTGAGAAGAATAAAGTAAATGTGTCACATACTACTTATAGTTTTTATGAAGGGTAGGAACTTCAAATCATTTGAAGCTTAAACTAGTGAATTTATATCTATGGGCCTCTCTCTTCATATCAATCAAATAAAAGGGTTATGCTCTGATTTCTTTCTCTCTTTCTTTTTTCAGAACCGGGGATTGAACTCATGCCCTTGCACTTGCCAGGCAAGCACTTATTCTACTGAGCTATCTCCCCGACCTGTATACTCTGATTTCTAAAGCTACTTCCTTTTCTAAAACCCCATGGCTCAACGTTTTCATGACTATCTGTCCCCCTTTGTTTGCAGAAACTACCAAGACATATTTGAGCAGCTCTAGGTGTTTTCCTTGCCCATATTTCACCAATTTTTTTTTTTTTAAACCAGAGATCAAACTCAGGACCTTGCTTTTGCCTGGCAGGCATTTATGCCGCTGTGCTATCTCCTCAGCCCTTCACCAAAATTTTAACTCTCCAGAGCTAGGCTGTGGATGAGCCCAGTTGCATGCAAGCATTTATACCACCATCAATCTGTAGCACCTCCCTTAGTCTGATGCTTCTGCTGCAAGGAACTTGAGTAACTTCCTTCATTTTATTGACACCTCTGTAGTTAACCTTCTTCTTTCCTGGTAGATGTTATCAGGACTAGAGCAGTTCTTGATAAAACCATTTTCTTCCCATAAAATGAAATTGTAGTTGAAGAACAATAATCTGATAGCTTGTAGGGAAGAGAATGATTAAGATGCTTCCCCAATCCCAACTAACTGCCAGTACAGCACTAGTTTCTTCATGGTTGGACCTCTGTGTTCCTTGGCTGGATCCTCAGCTGCCTTAGACAGTCTCACTGGATCAGTCAAAGGCAGTTATATTTTGTGTTTCCACCCCACAGTTTCTTTCCCTAGGTATTTTATTGAGTGCCTATAATATGCCATGTAATTGTGCATTGGTTTGGCAAGCTCTTTGGAGACAGAGCTAGGAGAGATTATAAGGTTATCAGAAAATTTCACAAGTTCTTTTTCATTGTTCAATTCTAGATCACCTTTGTTTCTCATTAGTGGAACAGAAATGCAGTTTAAAAGTACGTCGCAACAGCACTTTGCTCTGTACATGTTAAGCTCCACTAAGGTCAGATCAAAGGAGCAATCCCCATATTCATAGAAAGCAGTCAGAAGTAGGGACATGTAAGTACTTTATCTTGGACTCCTGCAAAACTCCTTAGGAAAGCAACCTGAATTCATACAGTGGGCACATTGGTCCTGCAAGGGAACCCTGAATCTTCTACATCTATGAAGTGTTTCAGTATGAATGACAGGTTCGCCACCAACCCCATCAGGGGTTGATAAACATGGGATGTAACCCATGGATTTCCAGTATGGGAGGCAAGCAGGACATTGAGAGTGCTAAAAGGCAGACAGTGGCGGACGCCTGTTTCCATTTTCTGAGCCTTCACTTAGCACTTTCGCTATAAGGTAACATGGCTTGATGAACATGGGATGGTAAAGGTCCTGTGGTTTATAGCTGTACCTGTTTATGGCTTTTTTTTTTTCAGTCTGTTCAATATGTAGCAGCTCTCCAGACCCCTTTAGACCCCTTTAGACTATTTTTTTTCTCCTTTTTCTACAAATTAAAGTAAGTACTCAAGCCTGGGACAGTAGTGTTCCCACAACCGGCATTTCTGTAAGAAGGATGCTTCTCCTTTGGTTGGAGAAGCCATGACATTTGCTTGTCCAAGGTTGACTTGTGTAAAGCAGAAATGCCCATCTCCTTTCCAGAAGGCTATTGTCTTCTGCTTGTTTTGGCTAGAAAAGTAGTTTCTAGCCAAATTATTCTTCAGTATATTCTGAAATGTACAGGAGCCCAGAAAGGATGCTGTTTTATAGAAAAGGTTCTCAGGGGAATTTCCACATGGACCCAGCCATCTCCCACTCAGTCACCATGGCCCTTCTCTCTGGAATGCCTTGAGGAACCATGTTGCGTAAGCACCTCACAACAGGAATTTATTATTGACCGTGGTACAGAAAGCATGTCGGCCTCCCACGCGAGAGTCTGTGCCTGTGCTCCCCAGTGCGGACAGTTGATCTGGGCTGCCTAACTCCGGATTCACCGCACCACACGGAGCTTGTTCATGGCAGAGGAGGAGGAAGGTGATGTGGAGGTGATGTCTGCCGGCCCTGCTTCCATGTCATCTCTGCGCACCGTACACTTGGAACCCGTGGTCTCAGTTCCTCCCAACAGCAGCCTTGTGAGAAAGACACCGTGACACTTGTTTTTCAAGTGAGGAAACTCACATCTAACATGTCTGAGTAATGCTCCAGGGACACACAGTTGGGAGCATGGCGTGTCCCACTCGTTCTCCCCCATGAGCCTGCTCTCAGCAGAGGATTTCCAATGTGGGAGGCAAGCAGGACGTTGAGGGTGATAAAAAGCAGACAGTGGCAGACGCCTGTTTCCATTTCCTGAGCCTTCACTTAGCCACTTTTGCTATAAGGTAATAGCTTACCCTCTGGAGGCCCATGAATAGTTTGATTTTTAGAGGCCAGGCTCCTTTATCCCTTCTCACAAAACCTGTCTGGCTTTCAAAGAAGGAAAAAAAAAACACTGAAAATGTGAAAGTTCAGCCAGCTTATTTAAGCATTTGCTCAGAATCTGCTGCAGATCTGAAGGCTGCAGCTCCATTGCACTCTCCTGACACGCGCTGACTGAAGTGCCCTTCAGCGGACACCTTTTGGGCTGCATTGCTTGTCCTTTCAGGCAATCAGAGCTGACTGCACCCGTGCTTATGCAGAGGATCTTCTCCCAAGAGGACAAAGGAAGGGTCCACCTCTTCTAGGAAGGGCAACAGGAGGCACTCCCCTTGCTCGCATTAATTTGTGTTTTGGTACCACATTCCCCGAGGTGACAGGGAAGTAATACCTCCATGTCGAGTGCCTCCAAGGAGGGATGCCTATTTCCTCAGCGCTGGAGATGAGCAGCTGAATTTTCTCATCAGATGGAATGGATTTTTGTCGGAGTACATGAAAAGGATCATTTCCTTGATTTGCTTGATGCTATATGAGGGATTTCTCCAAATTATGTATCTCTCAGTCTAGAAAACCAGCTTTGTGTCCCTCACCCAGATGTAACAAGTGTGGTAAGACAAAAAAGGAGGTTCTTCACAAGATACTCCTCAGTTTTAGCACTTATTCAGTAGAAGTCTGTCCTTGGTTATGATATTTAATCTCTGAAAACATTGCCAGCATTCAGCTTTTCTGCTAAAAGGGAAGGAATACCAGTCTCCTTTTTTTTTCTTTTTTTTTTTTTTTTTAGCACTAAACTCAACCACCGAGCCCCCAACACTGCCAGTCTTAAGTTAATGTTAATTTTGTATTGGCTATGTTTTTGAAATATTAGTGCCAAGTCATGCCTCAGAAATTTTACATCCTCAGGCGGGGGAGATAGCTCAGTAGCCGAAGCGCCTGCCTGGCAAGTGCAAAGACCCGAGTTCAATCCCCAGTACCACATGTTGTGCTGGTCCCAAGCCATGCAGACCACCAAAACTGGGAATGGTGGCACATACTTGTAATCCCAGCGCTGGGGACGCTGAGGCAGAAGGATCACTGTAAGTCCAAGCTGCATAGTGAGACACTGTACCACATGAATAAATAAGAGATTTCTTAAAACAAAAAAATTTAAAGAAATTTGACATCTTCCCCAATCTAGGCATTAAGGCTATTGATTTCATGAACTGGTCAGTTATGAATAATGAGTTGTAAAAATTCTCCTTAAGATTGTACCATAGTGGGGCTGGGGAGATGGCTCAGTGGAAGAAGCACTTCCCTGGCAAGCACAACAGCCTGAGTTCAATCCCCATTTCCACCAAAAAAAAAAAAAGTTCACTTTCTCAAAGATTGTACCACAGTGATCTCACTTAGTGATACCAGTGCTACTCGTGCTGTGTAAGGTTCAATCAGTGTTCTAAGTATCTTCCTCTTCGAGCATTTCCACTTCATGCAGCTAAGAGTGCTAGACTCACCCATCCCACTTCAAGGCAATAAAAATAGCCACCAAAGGTCACAAGGGCTCCCTGTCACAGCCTGTCACAGAGTAAGCCCTGGAAGGCCGTCACCCTCTGGGCATCCTCAGTGAAAAATAAAGGGTCAGGCACACTGACTTCTAAGGTTCCTTATAGTGCGAGGAGGATTTCACCAGCCAGCTGTTGAACAGCTTCAGGTGAGCTGCCTGCTGAGGTTCAATGGGTTTCTTCCCATAAGTTGCTCCCTTCCACTCGGGTGAGTACATTCCTGAGTCACTGCACATGTACATGTGTACTGTAGAGCTCAGTGCATAGTGGCTGTCTGACTGGTGACTTGGGAGCCAGGACAACTGCGTCCTGCCCCACTCGCCCTGGCCCTCACAGCCAACTTGCGCCTGTGGATGTAGAGAGGGCTGCTCCTGAGACCCGAAGGTCCCCTCACACCTGGAATTCTCTGACTCTGAGAATAAATGACAGTGCTCCGTAAGCTCCAGAAGCACCCTGTCATACTGGGTTTGGAGGCAGGGTGGGCCTTGTCCCTGGTCTTCGGTGCTGGCAGACACTGCAGAGTCGCTGGCTTACATAAGACCAGGTTATGTAATGTGCTGCTTCTTCACAGCCTCAGCTGTCCACGCCAGGGCCTAGTTGAGAAGAGCCTTTGGCTACACCTTGTGAAAGCTTTTAACACCCAGAGCTGGCAGGCCTGTTACACAGATGGTGGTCACTGGGGGGAAGGGGGCAGCAAGCTTGAAGCAGAAGCTGCACTCTCCCAGGGGCAAGGGGTGTGGATCCTCTTTACTAATGAGCTTCCAATGGGGAAGACTGGGGAAAAAAGTTTCTTCTTTCTCTAAACTAGGGCCTATTCAGAGGCAAAGTAGGAGTTTAGTTTCTAAATAATTCTTCAGTATCATTGAAAGTTTGCAGCTATCTATGTAGCTGTCCATGGTTTTCATAATACTATTTTTCTTACTGGAAGTAATGTTTGGAACTCAGCCCGGTTTTTTCCAGTACTTTTTCTCTGGGGGCAGTGCAGGGCATGATTCAGAAAATGGCTCATTCGGTTCTTTACCACACGCACCCTGTCCTATGACATCAGCTCCAGCCCAGCCTTGAGTCTCCAGTGACTGCAGGATGCCTGTGGGCTGGGTCTTTGTACTCATCTGACAAAGCAGCCGAAATGCACCCCTTTCTGCAGTCAGCAGCTCCCCTGGCAAAGCCTTCCAGTGTCCATCCTCCCTGCCCAATGAACTCCCTTCATCCTCTGGGCCACCAGAGTGCTCCATATGACTTCACTTGATAGTAAATAGCACGTTGTTCTCAGTGGCATTTTACTAAGTGATCCCTTCCCTTAGTCTGGTAGCTTCTGGAAGGACAGGATTGTCCTCTTACTTACTGTCCTAGGTGTGGCAGTACTTCAGTACTGCTTAATACATGCAGGGTGGCTGGCTGGGTAGGCCCAGAAGCAAATGTTCCCTGAAAGTCCTGGTGGGCGCCCATCCAGGCTCTGACTTACTGCGGCCAGAGAATGCATCCTGTCTGACCATTGATCATCTAACTGTGCCTGCCATGTGTGCCGCATGGTGTTTGTGTGGTCCAAAGTGAGATAAGATGCACTTGTACCATCTAAGCAATGCTCCCATTCAAAATCCCCCTTTGCCTGAGGATGTGGGCCTCCCCTAGAGCTCCAGAAAGGAAGCCAGGCCCATCCTCTAGAGGATAAAGTATTGCTCCACACACTAAATCACCTGAGAAGCAGAGGTGAGATGCTGTGAACTAACCGCATGTGGAAGGATCCTGCCAGGCCTGGATATTTCATCTTGGACACCATGGGAAGGCACAGAAGGGGAAAGCAGGAGTGGTTTCCAGGGCTGGTTGTCTACTTCTGGCTGTAGAGACAGGCAAATGACTTTCTGTGGGATTCCCTTTCCAGTTCTGTAAAATGGACATGATTGTCCGTCCTTGGTGTGTTTGTGGTGCACATGACACAGTGCTTGGCCCAAGGTACAAGTTCCGTAAGTGAGAGACCTTCACGGTGTCATTGGTGTTTCAGTACCTTCAGGAACCCGAGTGCTGAAATCCATCCCAGTGGTGATGTTCCTGTCCTGCTATACAACCTCTAAGCTCCAGGCACAGAGCAGCTGCCTGCGTGTTTCAGGCCATTCTGCCGTGTGGCTGAATCCACGCTGGAGGCCCTGCTAATCTACAGGCTCCTGGCACAGGGCTCGTGCTATGCTATAGGGCAGCAACTCCCGCCCCACACTTTGTAGCGCTTTAGTTGGAGTTTTGAAGACTAAATTCCAAGTGGCAGTTTCACTCTGAAATATTTATTACATGCTGATAGTGTTTTCACAGAATAGAATCAAGAGGGCCAAGCAGAAAAAATCAGACTATGCAATCTTGATTATTTCCAGCATCGCCGTCATATTGCAGACCCTAGGCAGTGAAGGGAAAGGCGAGATATAGGAAAACAGTCCTGGCAGGCAGGGCCCATCGACATTTGGAAGTAAAACCTGGGGGTGCCCAAGGCAGGTAGGAAAGCAGCTATGAGTGGTCCGAGCACGCAGCTCCTCCACTTGGAGGCTGGGTAGGTGCGAAGGCCTGACTGCACAGGCATCCCTGTGATGCTTGCGCAGCCCTCAGTTTCCACAGGACGGGTGTCAGGACACCTTCCACCCTGGGCTAGCGGACCTGGAGGTGCTGGAGTGCCTTCTGTGAGCTGTGTGGCATTTGCACGGAACCTCCACACATCCTCCTGTGCACTGCACATCGTCTTGAGACAACTCAGGGAACCTACTACAGCAGAAGTGCTATGTTAGTAGTCGTTCTGTATTGGGTAGAGAGTGAGGACAAAGGGGAAAGTCCTTCACATGCAGTGCAAATAGTTTTGTTGGCATTTTCATTTTTTGAGACAGGGTCTGCTCTACCCAGACTGGCTTCACACTCCTGGACTGAAGTGATCCTCCTGCCCCACCTCCCAAGTCCTGGGGACTGCAGTTGTGCACGGCCATGTGTGCTGCCATTTCAGTGCTGTTGCTCCCACAGATGCAGAGCCCATGGCTGCTGAGGGCGGACTGCACAGGGACAGTGCAAGGAGCCCAAAGATGCACATTTGAGGAACCTGGGGGTTTTTTGTTTGTGGTGCTGGAGATCAATCCCACAGCCTCATGTGCTAGGCAAGCTTCCTACTGCTGAGCTACATCCCTACTTTTTAAAAACTACTTGAGACATACATATTAACCAGAATGTGCTGCTTCTAAGGACACAGATCACAATGTCCTTATATGTGGTAATGCTTAGAAAATATTATCACATGAGCTGCATTTTCTAATTTCAAAGGACTGGATTAAGCATACTTGAAATTCTTAGAAGTGGTGTCCTATCATTCATTGCACATTTGGGAAAAAGTGTTAAGCGAGAAACACTTACCTATACCATGGAGCACTAATGAGCCCCACAAGTGACAGTAACAGTCCTGGTGGCAGTTGGCAGCCAGCACCTGCAGTGATACTTAGGATCCTGATTTCCCCAAGCCCTGCATGCTGGAGGCTTAGGCCCCAGCTTGGCCCTGTTGGGAGATGGTGGAGCCTCATGGGAGGAAGTGAGGTCACGCCTCTAAGAGGTAGAGCCTCAGAGGAATTGGAGGACTGTGGCCCCTTCTGTGTCTTCCTCGCTCCCATGAAGTAAGCAGTTTCGTTCTGCCACTCTTGTCGCAAGGTGCTTCCCCCTCCCAGGCCCAGAAGCAGCAGACCAACCAGAGACTGAAATATCCAAACTTACGAATCAAAATCACCCTTCACTCTGTGTAAGCAGATGACCTCAAGTATTTGTCATAATAATGGAAAAATGACTAAGACATGATTTGTTCATATTTTCATGGGAGACCTGAGGAGAAAGTTGGAAGTTGGGATACACTAAGCCACTCTGGACTGTCCCAGAAAGCTGAGTGAAAAAACACTGCTGAGTCAGACACCTAGGTCCACCAGTGCCTGCCTCCTCCTCCTGCATCCGCCTGGGACGCCTTATGAAGTCATGCTCCTCCTGTTTTTACAGGGGGAGGTTGGAGGTTGCAGAACAGCCTTCCCACAGTAGGTGGCACTGCCAAGGCAGGTGCGGTTCTGAGTACTGTGACTGAGCAGGGCTCCCCACACCTGTCAGTCTGCGTCTCTAGGGCTTGAGGAACAGACACCTTGGACTCAGATCAGGTGCTACTGTTATGGGGCATAATTGTGTACAGTGACCCTGTAGGACCTCACCATTTTGCAGTGAGCAAACTGAGGCTTAGGGAAGCTCAGAAACTGGCCTGGAGTGATTAAGCTGGAGATTTTGCGCTGGGAAAGGTCAAAGCCATGGCCTTAAGCTGAGTCTCTACTACAGTACCATACAATCCTTTCATTGTACTTTCATAAAATGAGGTACATAGAACTCGAATTAGGTATACTGCGTATCCGTGCTGAATTCCTTGCCACTGAGGTCCTGTCAGACTAGTCTGTGAGGAAGATGACGTTCCCCGCCCCATGACTCCTGGCCACCTTACCTTGTGTTTCTGGGAGCACATGGAGAAACAAAGTACAGCCACCCACAGCCCTCAGAGCCTCAGAGGATTGCTGCCAGTGAGATCCCAAAGACGGTGCCCGCTGAAGCAGCACACAGATAACGGAGCAGAACCAGAGGGCTAACCCTGGTGCTGACATGAAGGCTGCAAAGAGATGAGGTCCAGCCGGCGAAATGACCCACTCAGAGCAGGCTCTCAGCTGACGTCAGCTGTGGCGCCATTGTGTTTCCCAGCCATCACTGGAGATCTGAATCTTTGTCTAAATAGGAAAGAGCGTATGTCCCCACCCACATCTGTGCACACCTGGAACCACTGGGCATGGGGGACCAGGGCTGCCCAATTGCTTATCCTTCTCAGTGGGAGGAAGACCCTAAATGGGGAATGGTGCTTTCTGTGTCAGAAACCTGTCAGATACACAGATCTCCACAGTGCCATATCCAAATCCAAACAGTTTAAGGAGAGAAAAACCATAACCAGTCTCCGAACAACCATGATATATTTCCCCCAAGGAAAGAGAGAACTAAGCTGAACTCCAAAATGTTTCGTGTCTGTTTGTTGCAGTATATTTAATATTTAGTTCCACTTTCTATTTATACTTAGAGGAAAGACCACAGGCTATCTCTCCTTTAATGAGCTCTTCAAACACCAGTCATTCACAGTTTTCAGCCTTGATTGGACCCTAGAATCACCAGGGTGCCTTTACAAGCCCTGGTGACTCAGCGACACCCACTGGACTTCAGTCTCTGGGCATGGGACTCAGACCTGAGAGTTTCCTAATGCTCTCTGGTGGTGACAGAATGCAGACACAGCTGAGACCCAGTACTCGGGACCCAGCACTGGCCACTCAGCCTGACAGCCCCGCACCAGCACAGGTGTTCCAGCAGGCCAGACTGGGCAGCTTGGCTTGGGTTTTGATGGCCAGCCTGACGTCAGAATCCTTCCGAAGTAAACCTTTTTATTTTCCAGTGCTGAGCGTTGAGCCCAGGGCCACACTAAGCAAGTGCTCTGCCACTGACCTACATTNCCCCACCCCCTTTTAGACCAGTCTCACTGAGTTGCTGAGGCAGGCCTTCAACTTGCAGTCCTCCTGCCTCAGTCTCCCCAGTAGCTGGGATTCAGTTGCATGTCACACCAGTGATTCTTTTAATACTGCTATACAGAGGTTCAAACTCTTGAGTTCTCCTTTAAATTAAATGAACTCTGTTTAGAGCTGAAAACTCAATGCGCTTTCGCTCAGTAGCATACAGTGCATTTGATGATGCTTTTCAGAGTTTCTAGCTGGTACTGACTGACAGTCTCAGTAGCAGCCAAAGAGGATAACAAGATTTAGTCTCAAACAATAGCAGAGACATGTCCTTAAGAATGGAGTCTTTCAGAGGGAAGGGCTGGCAAGGGGCTGGCAGACATCTGTAATCCCAGCACTCTGGGAAACTGAGGCTATAGGATCACTAGTTTGAGCCCAACCTGGGCAATTTAGTGACTAAGAAAGACCTGTCTCAACAAGAGGGCTGGGGATGGAGTCTAGAGTAAGAGCCCTGGGTTCTCATCCCCAGTACTGCCCCCTACCCCCC
>NDGM011042685.1:0-15596 GCA_002564305.1 Octomys mimax | reverse complement strand
TACAGGGTCTACAGGGTCTCACTACATAGATCAGACTTGTAGTGATTCTCTTGTTTTCAGCCTTAAGTGCTGAGATTACAGGCACACACCACCATGCTGCAGTCTCAGTGTGTCTTGGGGACAGGGCCAGCACAGCACATTAGGGATTAAACCCTGGCTGCTGAGCTCTGCCTCAGCAGGTGCTTCAGTCTACTGAACTGTCTGGCGGGCCCCCAGTTGACTTCTTGATGTTAGCCATTCTTCCTGGGGTAAGAATCTCAGTGTTGTTTTAATTTGCATCTCTGAAGTGACCAATGATGTTGAACATTTTTTCATGTATTTATTCTCCATTTGTATTTCTTCATCT
Source organism: Octomys mimax (assembly GCA_002564305.1). NCBI lineage: Eukaryota > Metazoa > Chordata > Mammalia > Rodentia > Octodontidae > Octomys > Octomys mimax. The sequence goes on along the minus strand of NDGM011042685.1, from coordinate 15,250 downwards.
AAGTACTATGTATTCATCTGAAATGCCCATTTTTATTGGCTCTTTGAATTTGTGAGGACTGATTTTTTCTTAATTCTTTACATTTCCCAGATAGAAGGCCTTTGTGAGAAGCCACACTGAGCCCCAGACAGCCTCCAGGGCCTTGCGGAGCCCTGAGCTGGTCTCCCACCTTTGCAGGAGCCTTGCTGAGCCCCTGCCTCTCCCACAGCAGTACTGCCCCCTCCACACACAAACACACACTGTTGCAGAAGCCGTGTTCGGTCTATTTCTAAGTGCTTATGTTCTCTGGAGTTTATGGCAGGCCTTCTTTTATCTCATCTTTCTTGGTCATTTACTCATCATTTCCTATTCCCAAGTGATCTGGACTGCCCCTCTGGGCATTAGATTTCCCTGTACTTCCACTTTGTTCATCCATAAGTGCCTAGACCTTCTACATAGATAAGATTTGCATAAGAAAGCAAAGAGGATACTCACTTATAAGCTGTATTAGGATGATCTAAGCATTGATAGAACTGATTTTCTGATCAGCAGGAAAAAGAGAAGACAGCAAGAGAGTTCTTTTTCTAGAATATATAAGGAGTCTGATCCTACTTTAAATTCTGCATGGTAAAAGAAAGTGTTATTTATGACCCAGGCTCTCTGGCTTCATTTTTTTAAATGTATTTAGTGCAGGTTCTACAGCATCTCACTATACAGATCAGACTCATAGTGATCCTGTTTTCAGCTTCCCAAGCGCTGGGATTATAGGAGTGCACCAGGCCATCTCAGTCTGCTATCTCAGCATGCCCTGGTGCCAGGGCTGGCATGGTACACCAGGAATCGAATTCCTGTCTCTGCACCTGTCTAAGCAGGTATATTAATCTGCTGAGCTACCTGGCCAGCCCTCTTGCTTCATTCTGTAATGCTCCAGCTTTGCAATATGTTGTACACCAGCCCAAAGAGAGCACTTCAGAATCCTTGGAGTGCCAAACTCAGTGGTGTACTACAGTCCTTTCTCCTCTCCTAATACCAGTTACCTTTATCATAGCTGCAGATCAATGGACTAATTCTCTACAGACCATATTATTTTGAATAAAAGGACCTAGATCCTCTCCGGAACATGATGTACAATTTCAATTCAACATTTGAAGACAGAGTCTATAAATGAATGGGTGGAAGAAAAGAATATACTAGAATTCTTTTAATATCCTAGAACTTAATTTTCTATATTTGAATAAGGATAAGTCTGACTTGACCTTTTGCTCCTCCCTTATTCTTCAATAAGAGAAGTCAATGTAAATGACTTTTAGTGCCTCTGAGAAAAGTATTTCTTATGTAAAAATATATTTATGAAAAAAATGTGAACCTCTTTGGAGTAAAAGAATAAAAATATGATATTTATTTAATTGTATTGTCAAAGAAGTATCACTCCTATCACCTAAAATGTGCTCATCAGTTAATCAAATCTATCTTTCTAATCCCAAACCAACCATGAAAAGTGTAGTGAAAGAAACAAACAATAATACATTCAGGAAAGATGTGACAATTACAGAAATACAAAAATAGATTTACTATAAATAGATATTTTATGTATTAGATCTCCCTTAGATAGAGTACTATATGAAATAGCCCATCTATCTTTTTTTTTTGCAAACTTTTAAAAAGTATTACAAGTTATTGTTTGAGAAACTTCAAGTTTACAGAAATACTGAGTAGAAAATCATATATCTATATATCTTCCTGTCTCAGTTACTATTCTGTCATTGCTGGGACAAAATATTCAATGCCCAAAATCAAGGAAGGAAAGGTTTATTTAGCTCATAGTCAGTGGAGGTTTCAGTCCATACTCTGCTGGCTCCAAGGCAGAGTGGCACATGGCAGAGGGCAACCTTTCAGGGAAGTGGCAAAGAGCAAAAGAGCAAAGGAAGTGGCAGCAGCTCAGGCAGTTAGCTAGACTTTCTCCCCTCCTTACATGTTATTGTGAATTACTTGCCCCAGGGCCCAGGTGCAGAACCCACACCCACAATAATCAAAAACTCCAGAAGCCACTCTGTGATTATGTGAGGCTTTGGAGGGACAACTAGACACAAATAATAACACCTCCATATATCCCCCTTTAAAGTTCTTACTATTAACATTTTGCATTACATGGGTTTTGCTATAAATGGTGAGCCTAATGGTCAGCTTTGTGCTACTATAACAAAATACACAAGACAAGTTGATTTATAAAGAAAAAAGATGTTTGCCCATAGTTTTGGAGGCCATAATTTTAAACAACATGCAACAGTCTCATGCAATATGCAACAGAATCTGATGAGGAGTCCCTTTTGGTTTTATCACATCATGGCAGAAGCACATATATATCATTGTGTATGCTCTCTCTCCTCCTTATGGAAGCACCAAGATTTTACTAGGTGGGCTTGATCTTAATATCCTAATTTATGTACTTGTTTCCTAATGCCCTGCCTCTAAATATCATATGTGGATTAAATTTCTTCCTTCTTAATAGCATTAACATAATTTTGGGTGTTGAACTACTGAATTAATTTGGAAGCACAGCTATTTTCAAACCCTTACAATGAACCAATATTGCTATAGTACGTTATTAACTAAAGTCCATAGTTAATATTAGAATTATTATGTAGTATATTCTATGCCTTTGACCATGGTGTAATGACAAATATCATTATAGTCCTTCCCGACTTGTTACAGTGCCCTGCACATCTGTTCCATCTTTCATTCTCCTCTGCCTGCCTCCCTCCAAACCCCTTATAACCACTGCTCTTTTTTTATCTCTCTAGTTTTGCTTTTTCTAGAATGTCATATAATAGGAATTATGTAGTTGTCATACTTTTAATGTGCAAAAAGCATAATGTCTAGACTTTCCTTTTCATTTCTTTCCAGTTGCTCCAACATTACTTATCAGTTGACTAGAATTGTGCAGGCTTATTTCTGACCTTCTGTTCTTTCCCTTGATCTATTTTCTATTCTCTTGGAAATAACACACTGTTTTCAACTATTTCTCATCTTTGAGGGAAGCCTACTGGTAAGGCAGATACTCCTAGTGTTCCAATATCATGATTTTTCAATAATGTGTTAGCTGTAATGAGTCCCTTGCCTCTCCCTATAAACTTTAGGATCAGTTCATTGGCACACAAAATACTTCATTGTCATTCTAATTGGGATTGCATAGAATCTGCAGATCAAGTTGGGAAGAACTAATAACTTGACAATAACCTTTCCTATCCAGTATCATGGAATATTTCTCTATTTAATTTCTTATTTATTCTTTTTATTAATGTTTTTGTATTTTTGACTTATAGATTGGCCTATTTTGTTAGACTTATACCTGAAGTAACATTTCTATTTTTCTTTTCTTTCTTGTTCTATGCTATGGTTCTTGATTTTTAAATTCCAATTGTTCATTGCTAATGTGGAAGAAAGAAATCTATTTTTCCATTTTTATTTTTGTTTTTTTAAGACAGGGTCTCAGCTTGCAATTCAGGTTGGCCTTGCACTCACTTTGTAGCCCAGGCTGACCTCAAACTTGCAGCAATCTTCTTGCCTTAGACCCTCGAAGATTACAGACATGTACCATTATATCTCTGTGGTAGTTGCTTTTCCTTTTTCTTTTCTTTTCTTTCGTTTTTGGTCAGAAATTTACTTTTCTATGTTAACCTTCTATACTGAGAGCACACTACAATCACTTATTAGTTCAATAAGTTTTATTGGTTTTGATTTTGGGGGAGACTTTATAGATAGAAAAGCATGTCAGCTATTAACAAAATCAGGTTTTTTTCTTCCAAACAATGCACTTTTTACTTATTCTTTCCTTCTTGCAATATCTGAGGCTTTCAGTAGATATTGAATAGAAAAGGTAGAGACAAACATAGTTGCCTTGTTCCTAATGCTATTGCAGAAGTGTATGGTTTCTCCCTTTCAAAACTGCTAAATGTAGATTTTTAATAAATGTTGATGAACAGGTTGAGGACAGCTGTATCCATTTATATAGTTATAATTTAAATTCTTATATTAATAACTGTGAAAACTTAATACATAGCACAGTTAAATGGCATTTTTTTTTTGAAAATTTAGACAACTTCTTAAAACTACTCACCATGTTAGATGAAGCCACTAGTAATTCTATCGCCGTTGCCTCTTACCACCTTCTACTTCTGACCTTCTGAGCTTTATTAGTTTTTATTTCTAGGCTTGATACTGTTTACCTTGTGTTCTTCGCTGCATCTCTTTCTCAACAGTTAATGTGTTTCTGTTTCATAACACATCATGAAGTGTACAAAAACATGTGTCATGTCTCTTGCTATCCCTTAGTATTTGAACCATGATTTTAATATATAGACTGTTCTGTTTTCATTTTCTATTTTTAGTGGTGATCTTAAGTGGAAAGAAGAACTATATCCTTTCTTCTCAAAATCACTAACATTATCTAGCCCCTTAGGCTAGATTTTGTTTGTTTGGGTTCACTTATTCTCTTCCTCTGTAGAGCCCTCTGATTTTATTCTCAATTTGGAATGATGGCTGGGGTTCTAAGAGCTAACTGTCATCTTAGTATTATTTTCCCACGGCCAGTGGGGGAATTCCATCCTTTCTTGTATCAGAAATAATTTTTCTTGGTAAATTAATTCCCTAGAGCAGCCATAACAAAGTACTGATGTTTCAAATTTCTGAAGGTTAGAAGTTTAAGATTAAGATGTCTAAATTCTAGTTTATAGATGGTGACCTCCCTTTGTCTTCATCTCATCTTTCCTCTTCATGTGCCAGTCTCTTTGTTCAAATTCCCCATTCTTATAAAGGCATTGTCATACGGAATTCAATCTCCCCCAGCTGACCTTAACTTTAAAATTTGCAAAGACTTTTTTTCCAAATAAAATAGCATTCATAGTTGGGGGGGTTAGGACATCAGTATCTTTGGGTGGGCATAATTCAACTGAGACTATTTCATATCTATACTTATTTTGCTGTATTACTTCTCAAAAGCTTCCTTGGAAAAGGCACATAGAATATAAATTATAAGTTCTAATGATCCTACAATATGATTATTTGCCATGATAGTCTGACTGTGTGAGTTTTTTAGGTCAGAATTATCACCCATGAGGAACAGCCAGATAGCTCGGCAGATTAAAGCACCTGTTTAGGCAGATGCAGGGGCTAGCGGTTCGATCCCCAGCCTGCCAGGCTAGCCTTGCCCCTGGGGCACACTGAGATGGTGAATGAGACTGGACGTGGTGGCACGCCTGTAATCCCAGCACTTACGAGGATCCTGAAAACAAGGAGGATCACTACAAGTCCAATCTGTGTAGTGAGACCCTGTAGACCCTGTATTAAGTACACTTTTAAAAAAATAATTATCACCTGTGATAATTTGAATGCACTGGGGGTTTTTTTGTTTGTTTTTTTCTACCATTAAGTGTTGGCAATGAAAGTGAATGCTAGTTTGACTTTTTTGGTTTTTGTTTTTTTCATCTTTGATTTGTTTATTTATTTGGTACAGAGTCTCGCTGCGCAGCTGGGACACATGGTGATCTTCCCGACTTAGACTCCTCAGCATTGGGATTGCAGAAGTGCACCCCTATGCCCAGTTTCAGTGACCAGCTTGGTGCCCGGGTCTGTCACAGCGTGTGGTAAGAGGGAATCAAACCCAGATGCTTATGCTTGCGAGGCACTTAGACCGCTGAGCTATCCCCCAGCTCCACTTTCTATTTTTTGTAAACCACCTGTTTTGTCTCTCTGGAAGTATTTACAAATCTTTTATTTACCTTTAAGTTCTGACAAACAGGATTTTAAGATTATATTTATGTGTGAGTCTTCAATATTTTTAGCAAGCTAATAGGCTTTTTGAAAAAATAATAATTTCTGATCTTTGAGTTGATATTTTATATTCTTTCTTTAAAATTTCTTCCGCTCTGTCATCATGTACCCAGTTTTCTGGACTTTTTATTATTTAAGTTAGACTTGCCAAAATTATTCTGTGTCTTATTTATCTCAAGAGTTCACTTTGTTTTGTTTTGTTTCTGTTACATTTGTTTCATTGAATTTCGTTCCTGTTTTTCTTTTCCTGTATGATGACAGACTTAATTCATGTTCTTACCCTTCTTTGCATTTTCCATTTGCTTATCATTATACCCACCACAAATGTTATCATTTGATCCGTGGACCTGGAAATCTGCCCACAGGCTTGATCTCCAGATCGTAGTGCTACGGGGAAGTTGGGGGAACCTTTAGGAAGTGGGGCCTGGTGGGCGGGTTCGGGTCATTGTGGGCGTGTCTCGCAAGGGAACTGTGGAACCCTACCCCTTCTTTTCTCTCTTTCACTTCCTGGCCAGCATGTTTTGCAGCAGCACATGCTTCCCGCCAAGGTACACTGGTTTACCACAGACCTCAAAGCGACAGAACCAACAGTCACAGACTGAAGCCTCCAAAGTTGTGATCAAAGTAGATTTTTTTTCTTTTTTCCAACTGACTAATCTCAGGTATTTGCTATGGTAATACAAAGCTGACTGACACAGTCCCCAGTTGTTCTTTTCATGTAGCATTCTGGTGTTTACTTTGGGAGCACTTCCTTCTCAATTTTTTTTCTCTGATATGTCTGTTTCTTTTATAAATGGTTGTTCTTGTTTTTAATTGTGTTTTTTTTTTTTATATTGATGGTCTTTGATATTGTTCTACTTAAGAAAGAGGAATAGAATAATTTCTGTTTCCTCTCCTGGGCGTGTTTCCTGCTTGGTCTCTCATTAACAGAAAGGCTGAGTGAGGACTTCTCAGGCAAGCAAGGATTCTCTGAATAAGACAAAGCTTGCACTAGAAACAGTCAAAAACTAGAACTTTAGCTAGGAAGGTTCTAACTTCCACAGTGGGAGAACTTCACTCTGAGGCGCTGGCACCAAAAGTTCTAACTGCCTATGTGGATACCAGATTTTATCAGAGAGCGATCCTTGGGGGAAGCTTTTTTTTTTTTTCTCCCCCGGAACCTGGGATTGAACTCAGACCCTTGCGCTTGCCAGGGAAGCGCTTATTCCATTGACCCATCTTCCCACCCCAAGAGAAGGATCCTTAAGTGTGTTTCAATGATCAGTTCTGTATTCTGGTTTCTTTCCAGATCGTATAAATCAATGATCGGTTCTTCAGTCAAGCATGCTTGGAAGAAAGCACTGAGGAGCTCTGTGGATAAGCTTTTCTGTTCTGCTGCCTTCAGCTTCCCAGCTCTCCCTTGCTGCAGCCACCCCTCTGCCATTTACTTTATCTCTTTTCCTAAGCTGCTGTGCTCATTTATCTTGCAACAGTTTTTTTGAAGTTTTTCTTGTAGACATTTCTTTTTCATTCTCTTCATGACATCTTTTACCTTTCACCTGTCATTTCATCTTTTACCTGTCAAATAGTGACAGGCAGTTTGAAGACAGTAAGGAGAAACATAGGTCCTCAGCCATCTTTTAACTGGAACTTTCCCATGTAATATAATACAGGGGCCAACAGAACAAGGACTTACAACAGCCAAAAAAGAAAAGTAAAACCAGAAGGATCTTCATGTCTTGATTAATGGCATGTATAAATACACTTAAGCATGTGTACATATGCACAGATGTGGTGCACCAAGAGAACCAGTTCTACAGGGAAAGTAATGAGCTCTGCAGTGTGCTGTCGCTAGAGGAACCCGTGTGAGAAGTTTAACAGATAACACAGGACTATAGGTCATGCAACATTGGTTACTTTCATTGCATAACTTGCCTGTTCATTAAGATATATAATATTTTATAATAAACTATAGTTCACTGTGCCTCCATCTCTTGTAACTTAACAATTCTCAAAACTTAACAATTCTGTTGCTCCTGCTAAAAACCATTAAGAGTTCATTTTTCGTGTCTTCTTAAATCTTCTCTGAACTTGGAAACTGCTTTTATTGACAGAATATGATGGAAGGGAAGATGTAAAAGTTCCAAAGATAAAATCTTAAAAGAACTTTGTAACTTGTACTCATCTTCTGTTACAAACCCAAGCTCACCAAGCTAGGCAAGAGCCCCATGTACCCTGCTATACAATAAACATCCAAAGCTCTCCAGCCAATAGTTTGTAATATCTGCCAATGATGGGAATGAGGCCCTCTGAGACTATTCAGTCTCAGCTGAGCTCTCAGAGGACTGCAGCTGTATGACTGTCCTCTGGCTTGACCAGAAGAACCGTCCACATAGCCAGCTCACAAAATGGAAAGGAATGATAAACCATTGTGTAATCAATTGCAATGAGTTCGTATATTGATGAGTGTAACACCAAAAAGTATAACAAAGAGATCAAAGAATGGAAAGAGATTTTTACTTATAACAGGTAAAGAGAGTACTGGAGTTACTGCCAAAGCAATACTTTCTCAGAGAAACAAATGCATGGAGAATTTATTCAGGGAACCTACATATATTTTTGTAGGAAAGCGCATTAGGGGCAGACACATTCCTGAGCATGCTCAGTTTAAGGTGTACACTTCTAAGCATGCTCCTTTTAATTTTATTAGAAGGATAGTGGACATGTTTCAAAGCATATTGCATTCAAGGTTTAGATTACATATTCAAAGGGTTATGATGGCAAATACAAACACTTCTGGGCATGTTCAATTAAAGATTATGAAATGGGTGCAAGCTGGATGTAGTGATATATGCCTGTTGTCCCAGCTACTCAGGAGGCTGAGGCAGGGGGAATCACAAATTCCTAGTGATATGGGCAACTAGGCAAGGTCCTATCTCAAAATAATAACAAAAAGATGGAGACAAAGCTCAGTGGTAAAGTGTTTTTCTATCATGCATAAGTCCCTGGGATCACTATCCAGCACTGGGAGGGTTTAGGGCAGACATAAATGCTCATGGGCATGCTCAGTTTAGTAGTATAACAAACTAAATTTACCCTAGACACCTAAAAATGAATTAGGATTATTTGGTAACTTTGGCCCTTTCTTTGCAAATTTCTCCAGAGTATCAACTGAAACAAAAAAAGAAAGGAGAATGTTGAAGGGCTACATTATGATGGAAGTTTGTTCCTGAAGGTACCTATTTATTTTAGAAATTAACATTGATCTTTTAAGATACTTTTGAACCATTTGTTCTTCAGCAGTTGTTTACTGAATCAGCATCTAGAAAAGTTTTGAATTTTGTCTTCTTTTGGACCATTTAGTGACATGTGCCCATCACTTTAGTAATCCCTGTACTTAAAATAATTTTACGTACTGCTAGGTTTAGAGCTAGGTTTTTACCTATCCTTGGAATAGTTGTTGTAGTAACAAATAGCCATGACTGGCTTAGGCCAAATCTGTTTCTGTTCTTAGAGCAGAGAATGAGTCTAATCTCGTCCAAGATTAGGAGGAGGATGGGAATGGTGGGATGTTATTATGTGTGACAGCTAGTGGGAGGCTAAAATTGACCATGGAAAACTCTTTTCTCCCTGACCATTATCCATCCCTACCCATCCCAAATTTAATATTGTCATCATGGAACAGATGCCACTTCTACATCACCTGCACCATGAAAATTGCTTCGTCTGTGTCTGCTGTAGTCCCTGCCATACTCCAAGTCCATTGTTATTAGCCTTATGAAGTCCTCAACATTTTGAATGACTACAGCCTTCAAAGTGAGCTATAGCTACTGGAAAAGTGCTGGGCTGGTTTCCTCAGCTTAGTACATTATGTAGAGAATATCTAACCAAAAAAATGAGTAAAAGATCAATGATGTGAGGCAAAAATAAGGGACAAGTGAGAAAGAGGAGGGAAAAGCCCACCCATCTTGACTACTGAGATAAAGAGCTCCTGAACATTCTGGAATTGGTCTTATGTTCCTTTCATTAGAACTAGTAGCAGCTTAGCAAGATAATGGAAAGGGAGAGGATGTCTGTAGAACAGTTGCAAAGAGGTACACATGGATGAGTTTCTCCGAGCTCTCATATTCTTTTCTTCCATATTCTTATGTTGGAATAGTCAATGTAATATGTCAACTCATTTTATTTCAAAAATAAGACACTGATGTGATGAATTTTACTTGATATTTTCTTTATAGTAGCTTGCATTTATATTCATAAGAGAAGTAAATGAATAGTTTCCTTTGCTCTCCTTAACAACTGGTGATGGTTTCCAGCTGTCACCAGAACTTAGCTTTTAACCCACTCTGTGGATTCTGGTCTTCCTATCCATACCACTGCAAACAATCTCCTCACCAACAAAGTATTTTTTTTAAACTGAGCCAGGAGAGAAGGGCCTGTTAGTTCCCAAGCTCCAAACATCTTGCCACTGGCCATGGCTACATCAGATGTCCCACAGCCACTCAGCAAGGCATTTGCTTTATCTGTAACAAGCTTTTGCTGTGGAGCTTTCCATGATGGATGCAGCCATTGTTAATAAGGCCCACAAGGAGCCTTTTTCCCTCCAACGACTAAGGAGAAATCCTGACACTGTGCTTGTACAAACCTGCCTTTTTCTTCTCTATAAGCAACTTCTTCCATGTCTTAGTGAGTCCACCTGTGCACTGTCCCTCTTATACTATGGCCTACACCCTGGTAAAGCCTCTTTCAGCTGAGATGTCATTACATATTCATGATTTCTACCTCAAGTAGAGCAGACTGAGCTGGGAACATAAAAAGTTGACAACACTCAATGTCAATAAACCCAGAAGTGGCCTATGGCTAGGGTAGATAACACTCAGGATGGCTAGGAGCCAATGACAGAGAACAAGGGAGAACCGCTGGCAGTTGCTGTCTCTGGTCATTAAAATTGCACCCTAGGACTGGGTCTGGCTGCCAAGAGGGAAGCAGAGAAGCAGACTATTACCACTAAGGACTAGTAGTCACTGACCTTCTAAGCTCAGGGACCTATTAACTAAAAGAGCTACACTTTACCTACTCATGATTTCCATCTAAATTGGGCAAAAGAGCCCTCAGCCACTTGGGACAATGCCAGCTATTTTATTGCGGGACCTTGACTGTAACATAGTATGCAGATATCTTCCCACTAAACTCATAGGGTCACCATGGTAGATAACACCTCTCATATTCAACCTAGCTATTCCCCTTCTGAGTATTTTTCCAAATGGACTGAAAACATCATGCCACAACAATATATGTGCACCCATATTTATAACAGCACAATTTGTTATAGCTAAATCTTGGAAACAACCCAAATATGCACCCACCGAGGAATGGGTAGCAAAGATGTGGTATTTTTACACAATGGAGTATTATTCAGCTATAAAAAAGATAAATTTGAGGCTTTTATAGTTAAATGTGTACAAGTAGAGACCATACTCATAAGTGAAATAAATCAGACCCACATGTGTAAACATCATAAGAGTAAATAGGATCTGAAAGGTACAATGGATGCTGAAAGGGAAAGAACTTGTTCAAGGGAAAGGAACAGCGGGGATGAGGAAAAGGACAGGGAGGCAGAAGAGATATTTAAGTATGTCTGCAGGATGCCTTGGATAATTGCACTGCTGATTTCCTCTGGTCTGCAGAGAGGAGAAATTGATGCTTAATTTTTTTTTTTTGTCCTTTTAAAATTTCTTATAAATGTTTTTTGTATTTTACCAATTTTGAATACTTATATGTGTCGATATAAACAACTAATTTGAAGACATTATGCAGTAAAGCAACCATTGCTGATTTTCTATCATTTTGATTGGTGAAATTTTGTATAGTTTCTAATGATTTTTAAAAATACTATCTTATGTTCTCTTTAGATAATATTTTTCTTAAGACATAGATAATATCTCTTTGTATTTATGATATTTATCCATTTGGTAACTGCTATCATCTGAATTCTTGCCCTCTCCAAGTTCATACTTTGTGTGTTGAAACTTAACCCATATGTGGTATTACTAAGAGATGCGATCTTTGGTAGGCAGTTAGGTCATGAGAGCTTGGCCTTCCTGATTATGGGCCTTAGCAAAAGCCTGAGGGAGTTTGGCTGGGTCTTCAGTCACGCGAGGACACAGTGAAAAATTGCTGGCTCTGAGGCAACATGAAGAGTTGATAACTCCAGAAGAGTGAGGGATAGCATTTTGCTCTTTACATTTTACCCAGCGTAAGGTGATTTGTTACAATAATCCCAAAAGACCATGAAGCAAAGTATGCTATGTATTAGAGAGAAAGTGATAAATAAATTAAATTACTTTTTGCCACTATGATTGTATCATTTAATTAAGGATATTCAGTTACTTTTTAAAAAGTAAATATGCAAAGGGCCAGTGAGATAGCTCAGTGGACTAAGCATCTGCTTAGGCAAGCACAGGGGCCGGAGTTCGATCCCTGGCACCCCATGCCAGGCCCTACCCCTGTAATTATGCCTGTAATCCCAGTGCTGGGGAGGCTGAAGAAAGGAGGATCACTATGAGTTTGAGCTGTGTAGTGAGATCCTGCACACACACAAAAAGTAAGTATACAAAATTTAACATTATTATATATTAGGAATGATGAAAAAAACCTAAATAGAAAATATACTTTATTCATAATATATTTAAAAACTATAATATATAACAAAAGCTGTATTCAAACGTGGAGAAGAAATGATCCTTCCACTTCAGGTTATGATAGAATAACGTGGACTGGATTTAGCTCTCATTGACCTTGAACAATCAGAAAAGTAGACCTGATATATAAAACAACAATTTTCAGGCCTTGGACTGCAAGGAGCTCACAGCAGTGATTCCTGGGAAAGGGGAAATGAGCAAGATAAGACTTATGAGTTGAGGAAGCTGAGGCCTCAGATGTTAACAATAATTTAGGAAAGTTTATTTAGATGGCTCCTGCCACCAAACAATCTGAACATCCTGACTTTTGTGTTCAGTGCTAAGAGGGAACTCAGCAGAGTGCTGTGGATGTACCTGTTTGATGGCTCACCCGGGGTTACAGGACATCAAAGGCACCATGAAAGAAGTTTCTGAACCATACCCAAATGAAAAGGAAGGTCTAACCAGTGGATGGTGGGGCCTGAGGGGAGGGTGGCCCAACCAGGGGCAGCATCCTGAGCAAAGGGTAAGAGGCAAAGGAAGTGGAGAAAGGGAGGAAAATGGGAGCCTAAGCTCAGCTGAGTGGGAGGAGTGAGCCCTCGCGCTCTGCAGCACACTGGTGTCACTGAGGTTTATTTACAAGACCCTATTAAGTATATTATGAAAACCTAGGAGAGAGGAGCTTGAAAGGTCTGAGCAAAGAAATAATAAGGAAAGAAGAATGCTCATTATCTGATTTGTCTAGAGCACAACTCTGTGCATGCTTTATAATGTTACAGTAACCGAATTAACATATACAATCAAGATATGTTAGTGAAAAATGGGCTGGGAATGTGTATCTTAGCAGTAGAGCACTTGTCTGGAATGCTCAAGGCCCCGAGTTTGATCTCTTTATAGTAAAATTAATTGATCACTTAATTATAAGTACAGATAAACATGGAAATGTCTCTTATTTTAAGCAACTTGGGTAGGAAAACTGAGTACTTTCATTCTTTTACCTCTGCAAAAACCAATAATGAACACTTGATTTAAAATAAGACAGGAAACAAAATTTTGCTGTATAGTAAATTAAAAATAAATTTTGTGGTATATTGGGAATGGGATTTAGAGGAAGGGAAGTTAAAGAGGTTGAAACACCATAGTGATATATGTGCACCCATGTTTGTAGCAGTGCAGTTTGTGATAGCTAAATCTCAGAAACAGTCCAAACGCTCATCAATTGATGAATGGCTAAAGAGTATGTGAGTTTATATACAATGGAGTACTACAGGGTCATAAAGAAGGATAAGCTTGAGACATTTCTAGCTAAACGGGGGCACCCTGAGACCATATTTTTAAGTGAAATAAATCCAACACATCTGTGTAAATAACTCATAATTTCACTAGTATGAGAACCAAAACTGTAAATAAGGACCAAAACATAAAATAGATTTTGCAAAATAGGAAGCAAATGTTTAAGTGGGAAGGAGAATGAGAATGGAAGGAAGGCAAAAGAAAATTTATGATGAGAAAAGAAGAAAAAAATTGAAACAAAGCTTTTGTGATAAGGAGTCAAAAGGGGTTGAATGGAGGAGAACAGGGGGAAATCCTGCACAGGCACAAATTTCTTATGAATACAATTATTATGTGTACCTAAAAATGTACCAAAAAAAAGTACCAACAAACTCAACGCTGACATGGGAAAAATAACAGAAGAGAAAAAGAGTGATTTTTTTAAAGATTCACTGAGGACAAATGAGGCCTGGGATCTAATGTACAGATGACTTACCAGACCATGAATAGTTTTTCAGTCGTAACAGAAAACAGTACACAGAAACACTGTGCAGGTGAGACTGGACAGGCTTGGGTGAGAACGGAGTTTCTCCCACTGCTTAGCTTTATCAATGAAGTGGAAAGTGAATTCACATGTTGAGATGTGGAATCAGAGGCTAAATTCAAAAGCTGGAGAACCCAGTTGAGATCAGACTGGTCTGGCTTGTGCAGAGTTTCCTCCAGGAGCCCCCTATGATTTCCAGAACAAGTGAGCCCTAGAAATGGCAAGAGACCATATTCTCTGTCCTGCTTCCCTGCACACCTTCTCTCTCAACTACCAAGGGACATTCATGAGTTACAGTGCTTTCTGAGTACTGTAGGAGAAGAGACATAGAAATCAGCAATTCCCATGGTTTGCCCATGAAAAATAACTCAAAGTCCATTTATTCCGGTGGGCAGCCCTGCTTCGGAATGCTTCCCCTTGACCTCTTCCCTTTCACTTATTTATCCATCTTTCACAGAAGGAAAGAAGATTGGTTTAATTAGGTGAATTCTCCTTTATCCATGTTGTTAATTCCCTGCTATTTAGTGCATTTCATGGGACTTTCTGTCTTCTGTATACTGTCAAAGTAAGTTTAGAACTTTCCGTGTGTCTATAAATATAAAAGTTAATAATATGTCTGCGTATTCCTAGAACCAACAGCTCATAGTATGATGTATAAAAAGATTTGTATGACTTACTTAGCAGAATCAGTTGCAATGATTACGTTGACTTCATCAAAACTCCTACTTTACAGGATCATCAGGTAGCGGGCAGGATTTAATAAAATTCCAAAAGGAAATGACCTAAAAAAAGGGAAAAGAAAAATCACCTGAGGTGGCTGTGGGCTTTTTCTGAACATTTCACCAAATAAATGGAACCAAAGAAAAATAAATCGCCCCGAAGGGGTAGATAGACACATCTTATCATTCACATTTTACTTCCTAATTGAAAAGGGAGACAGACAGTGATTAGAAAACTGAAATAAAAG